>PYAF01006353.1:978031-990852 GCA_007407185.1 Glycine tomentella
AAAAAAAAAAAAAAAAAACGGTTTTACCTTCTAATATTATACGTATTGGATGGGTTTAAAATAGGAACAGAAGGGAATTTCAAAAAAACAAAAAGAACGGAAAGGGTATTTTAGGAATTATGCAAAAGTCACCCACATGAATGATGAGCAGTGATTTTGGGGCTGAGAATAGCAACTCCCAAACAAATAATGGGTAAAATCTTAGTAAGATATTATCGCATTTATACCTACATTTGAAAAATATATATACTTAATAATTTTTTTTACAAGAACTTCATACTGATGAGTAGCAATTTTATTTATTTTTCTTAAAAGCATTGTTTTTTTATTTTTTTTATTTTTTGTATCAACAGGCTACCAATATATAATGGCGGACTCACTATAATCAGAATGTATAAATACACTCACTCATTTAAAAAAATTGTAAGTAAATTTTGTGCATTAATATATTTTAGTCCATATATGTTGATATTTTTAATTTTAATCTTTTTAAGTTTTATTATTTATTTTTAGTTTTGTAAGTTTGTGATTTTTTAATTTTTTAAATTCTATTTTTTATTTATTTATAGTTCCTATAATTTTACATTATAAGGATCAAAATTAAATAAACACAATCTTACAAAAACTAAAAATGAATAAAATATCTTATAAGTACCAAAATTTTAAAAAAATATTTTACATGGACTAAAATTAAAAAATTAAACTTACAAAAATTAAAAATAAAAATAAAAACTTATTTAAACAAAAAAAAAATTATAAAAAAATCTCAGTCAAATGGAGCTGATAGTAAAATACCCTTATAATATGCCCATGCAACATATGATTTCTTTTAAGAAAACGATCATCCTTGAACTTAGGAATCCAACCCACTCTTTTTTTTTAGTGTAATCCAACCCACTCCTAAATCATATAAATACATAAATACTGTTATCATTATTATAGACTAAAATATGTTTACATCATGATAAAAATGAAAATATTTAGAATCTATTTTTTTGAAATTTTAAATAATTTTTTCTTCATAAAATTTAAAAATGTTAGTTTTAAATGCAAGTATATGCAAATTAATGATTTTTAATTTAAATTTTAAAATACGATTTTCGAGATTAAAAACAGTTAATAAATACAAAAAAAAAAAACTTTTATTCCTTTTCCCTGACCTTCGTATCCTTCGATTCTCATTCAATTACTGTCCCAAAATCACATATCAAAACCACAATCATTAAATGGACTACAAAACATAAGAGTCAGATGCTAAGTATTAGAATGCCAAAAAACACAACTCAAATCTGGCGGATCTGCGTCTGGGTCGCACGCCATTATGACTACAGCCCCGAGCACCCATCCTACAAAGTCTCCTCCGTGTCATGCCACCTCCTCCTCCGCGTTATGGTCTCTGTGTTTGGGTCTGAGAGCTTCAACGAAGATGAAAAAGGGTTTAGAAAATTTTGTGGCGGTTTTTGGGAATTTTGTAGGGGTTTTAAGCCCAAAATCAGAGAGTAATCATTACGCAACCAATGAAGGGGTGACACGTAATTATGAGAGTGACAAGTAGATATTGGAATCAATTGCTCCGAGCCCAAAAAATAACATTTCAAGACAAAAAAGAAAAAAAATATACAAAAATTTTGCAAAAACAGATTTCTAACATTTCAAAAATATTTATAAGAATAAAAAACATATATTAATCATTATTTAATATATTTCGTCATTCTAGTTAAAATGTGTTACCTAGTAGAAGATTAAAGTACTTGTTCAGATATTCTCCCTTTTCTCCCGTAATACAGTTACGCAGGATTTTCTCAACTAAAATCAAGTAGAAGTTTGGTAAAACCAGTAGTCATTTCGAACAAATTACCCGTTAATTGGGACAACTCAAGAATCCAATATAGATTCCTCAACGACTGACAATAATTATTTTAAGGGACCAAACAATTTACTAATGTAATTATATATTTTTTATCCGTAAAAATCTAAGACGATCAGAAAATTTTGAATAACTTACACGTTCTATTCTATTAGTTGAGCTAAATCCATTAACACTAGTATAATAAATTAATCTTCATCATGTAAGCAGCGGACGTTTATTTAATTTAATTAATATTAATTTTAAAAGTCACAAGCAAAACTTGATTTTAGAATTTAGAGGTTGACCTTAAAGGCAACAAAAAGAAAGATAAATACAAATTGCTTAAATGAAGTGTGGTAAAGTAGGTAAAGAAGAAAGGGAAAAAAAGTCACCCCATATAACAAGAAGATGTGTGCAAGGGATCGAGATTTCAAAATTCACATGACTTGCGTGTGTCGGGCTCCTATCTACAAACACTAACCAACTATCTCTCTCTCCCTTTTTTCCAACCAGACAATGATTCCCTCGTCTACGTACGTGCTGGGCATTCATATTTTCACTTTCCACTGTTTTGCAATTTACTTTGCAGCACCCCAACTACCATTACCAAAAACAAAATCTTCTTGGGTAACTTTCACGGAGATTGTTTATTAACTAATGCCAAGATAAATACCTTCAAATGTCAAAGTTTAGCTTAACACACGTATTTTGAGAAATATCATGTTTTACTAGGTTGGAAGCTTCCTCGATCGATCCAACTAGTGTTATTCTAACCTATTTCTTAAATAACACTCTTTCTATTTTCAAATTTACACAGACATTTCCTATTTTATCAATATTTTATATTAATTTATACCTATTTTTTCGGTATCAAATCAATGAAAATATTCTTATTATAAATTTTGTCTTATTATACAAAACCCCCTGTTTCTTAAAAACTAGGAATTAAATCCTGTATTATAGTTAAAAGTTAAAATTATTAAAATCTTAGAGGACAAAATATTTAAAATAACCAAAAATTTATTTAATTTTGTTAATTTCATTTGAAAATAAAAGTTTTAAGTTTGTTATAATAATAATATAAGAAAAGTTTTGTGTAAGGTACAGAAATAACCAATTTGTGTGATTAATAACAAAATTAATAGTAGATCTGTTAACCGACCAAGTTTTATATTCAATCAATTTGTCTTTACCTGTTTTAATCCTCTCGTCGTCTCTGGCGTTAATTAAGTTGCCAGCTAATTAATTAATATTGAAAACTAGCCCTGCTATGTGCACATCTCTAGCGACTCAAAGACCAAAAACATATGCATGCATGCAGGCAATGGCTATAAACTACTACTATGCACCTGCTAATTTGTTATTACATATGTGATTATATATTATACACTGATGTTACGTATTACAAAGATGGCAGCTTCGATAAAGTATACTCATTTAATTGAAGATTGCGTATGTAATCAGTGATTAAAGAGAATATTTATATATGATATAATACTGCCAAAATGATCATAGTGTAGAGCCACCTAGCTAGCTTTATTTTTAGTAGTGAAGGCATGTACATCACAATAATCGAACTAAACATTATTCTATTGCTTTCTTATAATTATATATATTTATGTAAAGATGAGGAAACATTAGCATTACGTACGTAGATCGGTAGATGTTGAACACGTGATTGACTAATAATAAAACGTACAAATCGAAATTATCTAATATCCCTGTCATTGCAGATAAAAACAAAAGGAACAAACAGAGCCTCGATCATCGTTGTGTACCAAAGACCACGCAACTTGTTTATCACTCTCACGGCAACGTTTCAGCCAAGGCATGTACGGACGAATCCACCAACTTATCTTCAATTATCCAATGTGGCGGTGGTCCTCAGATTACCAAAAGCATTATTGAATCACCTCTGCTTTAACCTTATATATATAATGAAAACCTAACAAAGGTAGATGTTTCTTTTCAACTCAAATTGGTAGTGGAGTAGGACAGGTTTTGATGTAGCAACAACATAACTTGGTGAGTTGAGCAGGTACGTTCAGTGCTTAATTAGTGGTGTTTCTCGGCGTGCCCATGTGAAATTAAATGGAGGAAACTCCAATTACATAATCTGCATCACCGTTTTTCAAAAGATAGCATTACTTTTAATAGTATATATGACTATATGTATGGGAATTGCTAACGTACAATTCTTATATAGCTGCCTAGCACATACATAATCAAATAGATATCTTAGATGATTAGCTTATTGAATTTAGTAACTGAAATGTAATCATCACTCAAGATTCAAATAAACTAATTAAATTCAAACGCCAGAAACGCCAGTCCTTATATTTTAATTAAGGGTGATACTAAGGATATAGAAACAGAGAAATTTCGTAAATTAAAAAGAGAAATTTTATATTTGTATCATAATATATGTTTTTAATTTGATGAACAAATTTACTTTAAATTGACGCAATGTTTAGACTAAGGGTGGCCTAGAAGTTGGTAGAAGCTAGTTAATTGGACTGTGCCATTAGGCAGACTTTGAATTCACTTTCACAACAATGATAGTCCAGTAGTATCTGGGTGTAGATGGAATAATCACACCATCAAGGGACCCTCCTCTCCTCCACCAAAGATTTTCCTTGGTTGAAAATCAACCATCTACCAAGTTTCGTGAGTGTGCAAAATAAGCGTCGAAAAGTGAACAATTATGACGTTGAACGACTTGATTATGTATTTATTTTATGAGCGTTTCTTTTAAGTCCACTATGGACACGTAACTTTGGGGGTGGAGGTGGGACTGGCTTTTACTATTACAGCGTAAGTTTCATGTCGCTTTGCCCAAGGTTCAAGGTTCAAGGTTCAAAGCCAAAAAAACAAAGTAGTTGAGAAGTTGCTGCAAAGACTTTTTGCGTCAAATACGAGAAATAAACGGGGTATGCGTAATGGAACATCCGCGTCTTTAATAATTAGTTTCATAAAAGCAAACCCCATTTTCCACGAGAGAAAGAGCGATAAAAAAATACTCCTATAGAACCCATCGATGGAGTCAATATACACTACCATGGCAAGGCATAGTAATATATATATATATATAGGTTATGTTAATTTTCAGAATCACATGGATTGCACCCTACCCTTTGGTTGCGGTTGCGCAAGACTAGTAGTGACGAGTTCATGGGGTCAAAGTGGGTGGCCTGCACGTGGGTCCATCACCACTCACCACCTCACCACATCTCTCTTTCTGCTTTCCCCATCTGTCTCCCTCTCCTTCTATACCAAAATCTAATTTAATGTTTCAAATACTAGTAAAATATATCGTGCCAATGACTTTTCCCAAACACCTAGGGAAATGAAACGTGATTCTCTTCTTTTCTTTTTATTTCTTTGCGGTGTTGGCTGACATAATTAACTACTACTATAATGTTTCCGTGATTTGGGATTCCACCGTAAGGTGTCTCATGCTCATTCTCATGCTCAATGCATGTGCAGTTCCAAAGAGATAGCTTCAATATAAAGTCCAAACTTCAACAGAGATCAAGATCACTATATGTGTATACGCATATGCATGCTTTCATTTTTTACGAGTCATTATATCAATTTTTTATGAGCCATTATATTGTATTATATATCTAATAAACTCTTTCCGCCTTTTACTTTCAGTTATGGCTAAAAACTCCGGTTGGCTCCCACTCCTCAAAACAAATTAAGCTATATATATAACTGATGGTTATTACGTGTACTTTTTGGCTTTTTGGAGGATCAGAAGATTTATACACGCTATCAACCACTCAGAAAGCAATATGTAATTAAAAAAGGTTAAAAATGCCTAAAAACCACATCATCATGAATAAAATTCTGCATAAATGATTAGTGAAGAGTTTGAGACATGCATCTTGTCTCCAAAACAAGATGAAGGTTGTTTGCTCCATTCGAACTTATTATCTGTAGAACATGATGCATGACTTACAAGCTAGTGTGTGTGCCCACAAATCTGCATGGAATATATAATAAATCAAGAAGACTATGAAAAGTTTTAATTAACATTAAATAAATATTAGGATAACTCTCACTTTCCATTTCAGCTGACATATGTTTAAATTAATTACACCGTCTGATCTTTCATTTTTCAAAAACATATATTTATTTATTTACGCCTTTTAGCAATATTCACTGAATGGTGTAGCACTTTTTTTTTTTTTTTTATATCACCAGTTATTACCACGTACACTAGTAATCTGAAATATAGATCACTAAAGATAGAAAAGAAAATCTTTCATGAAACATAGCACGCGTAAACTATTTTAACTTCTCAAGTTGAAATCGTATATTTTTCAAATAAAAACTGATGAATGATATATTGTGCGCATATCCTTAACTAAATAATAGTTACATTATTTGCTAAAGTTTAATTTCGACACACTATTCATAAAAAAATCGACAGATTATAAATATTTTTCATATCATCATTTATATTGTAAAAAAATATTATTTATTTTTATAATGATATACTTCATGAATAGAAATTAATTATCTTAATAACTATTTTTAAGTATGGTATTGTAATATTCTGAAATAAAATTATTTTATTTATCCTCTTATTACTATATAAAAATATTAAATAAAAATGTATTTAGAGTTTTTTTAAAATCATTTTTTAATAAATATAATAATTGACATAAAAATATTACATGAAAACTAATATTATTTATGTTAATTAAAGAATGTTAACCAAGATAAGCAAGTGAGGTAAATAAAAAATTATAGATATTTAATGCAAATACAGTATTTATTATTTTAAAATATAAAATGATTTAATACTTTTTTTTGGGTATTAAATATAATACTTATTTTCTTTGCTATTAATTACTTTATGGATAGTGATGAACGAATATCTAATATAACATGTATTAAATATTTTATTAATTATTTAATACTGATTCTCCTTGTGCCTGTCTGGTGTCACTTAATAAAATCTCTTTTCTTTGACTTTCAAAGAAATATTTAAAACTATTTTTAAAATTAAAAAATATTATATTTTATTTTAAAAAAATTGTCATCACTTTCCTGTTTCCATAAAGCAATTAAATAGCAAATGCATTTCATTATTTGACTTGACATGCAGACAATTATAATATATATACTCCCATGAAAATTAAATTAGAATTACAAATCTTAACTATATGTCAATGATTTATACTATAAATTATATAATAATCACAGAATTACTTGAAAAATATGTATATTTTAATCTTAATTATTTAAATATAATATAGTTATATATTTATAATTATCATTTTTCAAATTAATCAAAAATAATCTAAAGTATCTATTAATTTTATTAATGACGTAAAAAAATATAATTGATCACCTATTGAGTCACCGACATCATAATTCAATGCATGTTATTTATAATAATAATTTCATTAATTATGTGAATACTAGCTTACAATCTTCAATCAGAAAAAAAAAAGCTTAAAATCTTCAAGTATTGAAATTAAATTCAATACTTCAAATTAATGTAAAAAATATAACAACACTTGCGCACAGAAGAAAATAGCATAACCCACCAAAAAAAAATACACAGTATATTACTACTATATTATAATAGTTTGAGTTGTCTTCATGAGATCGATATTTTAATTATATACACGAGACATTCATATAATTTTGAACACTTATACAATTAACGTGGGATTATGGATTTATGGTGTTCTATAAAGTGTATGAGAGGGTAAGTCTGCTAAAAAGGTAAAAAAATTAAGTACTCTTTTTTTTTTTTTATCAACGAACCAAACTTATGATTTTTTTTTTTTTGACGTAACAAACTTAATGATTGATAATTACTCAAAGAACAGAACCATTTTGATGCTGATAAATTTTCTTTGGAAAAACGTGATTTTTTTGTTGAACGAAATTTACCACATTTTTTCCGACATCACCGCCTATATATTCATATTAACATGGAAATGATTTTATAACATCCAAATATTTTTTATCTAACGATATTTACTCATATAAATAAGAATAATAAATATTTTTAATTTTAAAAATAGAGTGAAACGGTTATATACCAAGTTACCAACGTTAACATGCAGCTGGCATAAAAAAGTCACATGTTAAATATTTATAAATTATAAGTAGTATATTTTAATTAAAATAAACAATGCATATAATATATTGTCATTCAATCACTAGTCACTATATATTATATGTTTTTAATCTTTTATAATCATTATATTAAAATCATACTAAAAATATTATCAAGTTGGTTGAGCATGCAAAAATTAAGCTAAAATATAACTTTAGTTGTCTTATTATTTTGAAAAATTATGTTCAATTTTTAATTTTGATATCCTATTTTAAAATAAAGATATTTAATCAGCACTTTATCAAAAATTTGCACTTGAGTCCAATCATCAACTTTTCTATATTTTTTCTATTTCTTACATTTTAATCAAAAAAATTTTTTAATGATACCTCAAATAATTAAGACTATCACAATATTGGACTTAATTGAATTTCAGACCAATTATGAATTTTTCTATATATTTTTTTATTTCTTACATTTTAATCATTATCACAATACTAAAATTCATGAATAACTTACTCATATTAATTAACCATAATATTAAATGATCTTAAATTTATTATGCATCACGCCCAAGAGATGTCAATTATCATACTTGGTTTAGTTAGCAAAAAATCTATTAATCAATGAAAAAGAAATATAATATACAAATTGAAGCACAAATTAAGCTCTAATTTTAGATATATTATTTAAAATTGAAAGTGATTGACTGATTTTATTAATTTAGGTTTACATAAAAGATAAATCTAACAATTGAATCAATTATAATTGATTTTATTCAAATTTGAAGTGAAAATAATCAATAATTGGACTAAGTCAAATCAAATTGGTTTAATTTTAATTATCAAGTTTATCAAATAAATTCATAAATAACTTTCATATTAATTAATCATAGTATTAAATGATCTTAAATTTATTATACAGAATAGTCAGTCTCTTGGGTCTACCAGAAGTTAATGACTCTACTTATTATGGTGACCAAAAAATTTGCTATACAAATAAAATCATATTCAATAGGTTCAGCCTATTTATTATAGATTGTTAATTAAGAGTTACACTTTTTCTTTTGACTTATTTAATTTATTTTTAAATGGATATGCAATAAATTAAAGTTTTAATATTTAGTTAGAATTGAATTGTTTATTTATTTTTTTCCTTTGCATTTAAATATGTTGATCAAGACTTGATTTTTTGTATGAAATTGATTTAGATTTTCAGCTTTTATTGAATATCAGGATGTTGTTTTGATGTAAAAAGAAATGCATCATGGAATTTGAATCCATTTTTCTCCAGCAAAAATTCATATGGAAAGAAATAAGTCTTATTTTTGTAATCTCTAGACGTTGAGAAAAATTAGCCTCTGACTATAGTTATTGCCCATTAAAAAAAAAAAAACAACTTTTTAATAAAAGAAATTATTGACTAATATTATTATGTTAAACTAAGAACTTCACACGATTTAAATTAACGTACTTCTATTTTAATAAGATTTCTGTCTAAAACAAATTGGTAATATACATAGAAACTATTATCCTATATACTATACACAAACATTTATTTTTGTACATGTAACTTTTGTTGGTACATTCATTTACAACTAATATAGTTATTATATACGATTTGTGATACATTTTGTACGTAAAATTTAAATTTAATTTATAATATAATAAAAATGGCAACAAATGATCATCTCATGATTTGATATATAGTATTTGTTTTATTAATTTCTTAATAAGCTTGGCAAAACCTGAATCGGTAACTTCAAAGGCGCAATAATCTCCTAAATCAGTAATAAAGTTAGAATTACGGAAGGGGGAAAAAAAAAACAAAAAACCCTCTCAGGTTCAGTTTTGGGCAGTAAATCGTATCGTACGGTTTGAATCCTTTCCTTTGTTAATCTGACAGTTTAAATTTGAGTCTTGAATGGAAACTGACTTTTTCACATTTATTTATGTCAGTTATGTTTTTTTTGTGTTATGAAATCGAAAGAAACGCCTATGGCTGAGTTAAGTCACAAAATCTGCATGTGGGGGCGTCGTTGCTTACCGCGTCCCACACTCCTCTTTTTTTAATGCTTAGACGATAAAATTGAGAAAAAAGAGGAACAAAGTTTATTTATAATAAAAGAAGAGAGAGACTCTGCAGTATCCTAGGCCTTTTCAACTTTTTCAGTTACTATTTCTATTCATTCAAAATCTATCCATTAATTTATTTTCACTATAAATATGTATCCTTGCACCCCAAGCACTGCCAGACAACTCTGTTTCTTGCTTGCGTCTTCCTCGCAATCACACCATCCTCTGAATCTGATCGATCATTTTAATCTTGTTCCTCTGCAATTTCATGCAAATGCGGTGAAGAACAGTTTCGGTGTTTATTTTACCAGTTGGCTTTGGATTTAGATATGGCGATTGAAGCACAGTTGTATCCCTACAATGCTCAGTTTCCTTTTTATGGGTCAAAGAATTTAATGGTATACAATTCTCAAGCAGCATATTGTCATAGGCAACAACCAGTAGAACAACAACATGCCTGGCAGATGAATCAGAACATGTCTCTTGTTGATCCCAACTTTTCTTGTTTTTCTAATTCCAATGTCCACCACAACGCCTTCCATAAGAACGTTATTCAACCTTTAGCCTCATATCCTCAAAGCCTGGCTATTATTGAGTTTGATCAACAGAGGGAGATTGATCACTGTATCAGCTCACAGGTTAGTTTACCAATTCTTTTCAAGGTGTTATAATTAATTAAGACGTCTGCAACCGCAATTTCGGCCCAAATCAAGGACAAAGTGACCGCTTCGGTTACATTTGTCTGCACTCTCCACTTTCAAAGAACCCAACAAATTCACTGCTAACCGCAATTTCAAATCTTCAATATTTGTTATTAAAAAAATTGACAATTGTTTTTGGTGTCTATTCTTAATCTAATTAGTATTTGTTTTGTGCAGAATGAAAAATTGAGAATTTTGTTGCAAGAGCAAAGGAAACAGCATGTGTCAGAGTTATTGAAGAAGGTGGAAGCGAATGCTCTTCATTTGTTGAGACTGAAAGATGAAGAAATAGCGCAAGCAACAAAGAAAACCACTGAGTTGAAAGAATTTCTGACAAGGTTGGAAGTGGAGAACCAATCATGGCGGAAGGTAGCCGAGGAAAACGAGGCTATGGTACTGTCTCTTCATAACAACTTAGAAGAGATGAAAGAAAGAGCTCTGTATCGGGTGACAACAGATGATGCAGATTCCTGTTGCGATGAAAACACGAGAAACAGGGCCATGGAAGATGGAACAGGAGAAAACAGATTGTGCCGTAGTGGTGGGGTGGAAGAGGTTGAACAAATTAGGAAAAGGACAATGGACTGCAAATGTTGTAATTCTGAAAAATCGTGTTTTATGTTTCTTCCTTGCAGGCACCTCTGTTCGTGTAAAACTTGTGAGCCTTCTCTGCAAGTTTGTCCTGTCTGTAGTATGCCTAAAAAGTCTAGTATAGAGACCTTAATTGTATAGGCTGATCTTTTGAATATGACATCATTTTACTAGTTTTTATTTTTATAGAAAAAAATTGCTTATCTTTTACTAGTATTAAGATTTCCAGTCAAAATATCGATTAGGTGTTCCAATACATTATTTGTTAGTAGTATTTACCCTGGCAAAACAAATTGTGTCTCTTTTATGCTTCTCTTTCATTGCAAAAATAATAATGCAGATAGATAACCTGTTAAATTTGGCAAACAATAGTTGACTCAAAATCACCATATTTTCCGAATGTCCTTTTATATGGGCCTTTTCTGCATTAGATAATATTTCCATATCACAAATTTATCATTAAAAGTAAATTGTAGGATTATATGCGTCATCTTTAAGAGCGATATGTGATAGCAGGTCAGTGATGAATGGTCTATTCATGCTGATTGCCATTTCTTAGATATTTTAAACTAATGGTCTTGATCATGTGACATTTTAGTTTTTCCAAGTATTTTCACCATAAAAGGTGTTTCATAGGGCCAACTTTTATCATGGTTGTATCACCAGTTTTATTTAAGGATTGTTCTATCACCATTATTTATGGATTTGTAAAAAAAAAAAAAATTTACGTGTTATAACTGTTTTTTAATTTTAAAACAATTTATTTATACATGAATAATTCTAAATTTTCTATAATATTCTTTTTATTAATTTTCTATTTACTAAATATACTGCCAGTTAATTTTTTTCTTCTAAGTATAAAAAGTTATTAGAAAAATAATATATGTATCGATGATATTTTTTGGTAATAAATTAATAACATAAAAAATATTGTGATTCAATTTTAAATTATTATATATGATAAATTTATTGATTTTTATATTTTTATTTAAGTTTTTTGATTTTATATTACTTTAAAATTGATATAAAAGATGGTAAGTTTTTATTTTAATAATAAATATTAAAGATAATTTTTTATTTGTTAAGCGTAAAAAGTTAATCTAAAAAACAGTGTAAAATTTTTTACAATGACAATAAATATTTTGTTAAATTCATAGTATTAGTACTTTTATGTTTCTAAGATATAAAATACATTTATTTTCTATTCAATGCTTTCTTTATAAAATATAAATAAAATTGTAACCTCTCACGGTATTTTCTTATTAATCACCCTAATATTTAAAAAAAATATTAAATGTAAAAATATATACTTAATGTCTTAAAAGTATAAAAAAAATAAGACTTTCTTCATTTAATAAGTAAGAAACTTAATAACTAAAAATATACAAAATTAAAAATGACATCAAATATTTATGAAACGCAAAGTATTAAATATTTTTCGTGTTTCTAAGACATTAAAAACATTTATTTTTTTCATTTAATACTTTCTTTATAAAATATAACTCGTATTATAACCTCTT
>PYAF01006353.1:1010801-1043506 GCA_007407185.1 Glycine tomentella
AAAAAAAAAAAAAAAAAAAAGAGGCTCCTTCCCCAAACCAAACCCATTCAGAAATAGATTGAGAAAATACAATTTGAGTAGTTTGAAAGTTAAAATAGAAAGTATCTACGATTAAACCGAACCAGATAATTCGAATAAGCATATTTAAAATAATTATTATAACATGTTAACATTTGAATGTGGGCGAGGGTATATATGTTGGTCGTGCATCCATTCTCCTGGAATCCGTTACTATTATTTTATTTTAATCTGCATGAAATAACATGACATACTTTTACATTAATGTGAGAGTGAGAATGAGAATGAGAATGAGAATGAGATGAGGGTGCATTGGGTTTGATATGATTGCTTTTTCTTTCAATTTGAAAGCAATAATTTTAAGTTAAGACACGCATGGGTCTGGCTGGATAGGGACCACTGACCAGAAAAGGACCGGATAATCCTTTTAATCAGCGGAAACTTTGAAAATTGAAATAAAACAAACGGTTTCCTTCTTCCCTTGATTTTCTCTCCGTTGTTTTTCTTTATTTTTTTGAAGTAAAGAATGGACAAAATTAAAGAGTTAAAATAAAAATGTATGTTTAAATCAGAGGTATTTTTTGGCAGCTTCTATAATGTGGTTCCATGTTTGGAGAGAGAAGGGTGACAAGAGCTCACATTGTCACGCTGTTCACCCCTGTCACAGTCTCTTTATGATTACAAAGAGCACCAAGCAGCCATGGGAGCTCATTCGTGCCATCTGCGGTGTTGGGTTGGTAAAGGGCTTCATGAAGCACTCACTCCTACAACTCCCTCGGCGGCGGTGCTAACTCCGTCAGCGCTGGCTACAACAAAGGCAGTGCTCTTGGTGCTGAGATTATCGGCACTTTCGTCCTTGTCTACACCGTTTTCTCAGCTACCGACCCCAAGAGAAGCGCTCGTGACTCCCATGTCCCCGTATGTTTATTTCCTTTCATTCCCCGTCTCCCTGCATCGCAATTAGTTAATATAATAAAATAATAATAATAACATGCTTCACTTGGCCACCATTCAGAGGCGGAACTAGGGGGCTAGGGTGGGCCCCCGCCCCCCCTAAAAAATTAATAAAAAAAGAAAAATGAAAGGAAAAAAAAAGAAAAAAAGAAAAAATATTAAAAAAAAGTAAAAGGGAAAAGAAAAATATATAAAAAAAATGTAATAAAAAAAAGAAAAAATATTAAAATCATAAAAAGGAAAAAAACATAAAAGAGGAAAAAATATATATATAAGAAAAGAAAGAAAATGTAATAAAATAAAATGGGAAAGAAAGATAACAGAAAAAGAAAAAAAGGAAAGAAAGATGATAAAATGAAAAAAATAATAATAAAAAGGAAAATAATAAAGAGAAAGAGGGAGAAAGAACACTATAAAAGGGAAAAGTATGAACACAAAGGAGAAAAAAGAAACACAAATCCCAAAAGAACAGCAGGAGTCAAAAAAGTTGTTTCATTTGGTAAATCAGTGAAAGAAAAAAGTTTCAGGTATCTCCTCATTTCTTTCTTTTTTTTTTCTCTTTTTCTCTTTCTTCTTCCTGTTGTTATTCTGCTCAAAATAAATAAGGTGATTTTTCTACTGAAAAATTTTATAAGGTAAATATCTTTTGTGCTATAATTGATTATCAATTACAAGAATTAAATAGCAGATTCAATGATAATACTGTTGAATTACTTGCTTTGAGCATGTCTTTAGATCCAAGAAACAAGTACAAGTCATTTAACAGTGATGATATTTGCAAACTTGTTGATAAATTTTATTCTAGAGATTTCACAAAACAGGAAAAATTGTATTTGAAGATGGAGTTACAACATTTTGAGCTTAACATTCTTAAACATCCATATTTGATTAATTTATCAACTATATCTGAATTATGTCAAAGCTAGCAAGAACTGAAAAATCCATCTTGTATCCTCTTTTTGATAGAGTGATTAGACTTGTACTCACTCTTTCAGTTTCTACAGCAACTATTAAAAGATCTTTCTCAACTATGAAGATAATCAAGACTAGATTTCGAAATAGAATGGAAGACTAATTTCTTAATGATTATTTGATTACATACATTGAAAAAGAAATTATTTTAAGTTTTAGCACAGATTCAATTATAGATATTTTCACAATATGAAAACACGTAGAGTAAGAATCAAGTAAAGTAATTTTAATTTCTATAATATTTTTTTTTAATATTAGGTTTGTATTGTCTTTCAAGTATTTTTATTTATGATATAATTTTTTTTATGTTCATCCCCTCTCAATAAAATTCCTGATTCCGCCACTGCCACCATTCCCATCACCGGTACCGGGATCAACCCAGCCAGGAGCTTTGGGATGACCATTATTGTCTACCTCGTATCACTTTGTTATTTATCAAATTAAATTAAATGTAATTCGTGTTTGGTTGCAGTGGATATTCTGGGTTGGGCCATTCGTGGGAGCTTTGGCGGCGGCGGCATACCACCAGTACATCCTTAGAGCAGCGGCCATTAAGGCCTTGGGGTCATTCAGGAGCAACCCTACCAACTAGTTCCTTACTTCATCTATACACTCTTTTTTTTTTTTTTTTTTTTCTGTTTGCATTCTATCCTCTCCGTTTGATGTAGTAGAAGACAATGTCATCATGACCAATTCGTCTCTTCTTTTCTAATTTACTATTTATTTATTTCTTAATTAATTTGCTTTTTTTTTGCATGAGAGATCATCATGAATTCATGATCCATGAATGTGTCATCGGGGAGCTAGAAAGTGGTTAAAGAGTGGGTCTGAGAAGGCATTTTAGGGGGTGGCATATCAGGCTCTATAGTAAAAGTATGCTAGAAATTGCTACATTTAATTGGAATAAACCGAAATAAAATGTGTATACAGTATACATTTAGAATAAACCGAAATAAGTTATAGATTTAAAATAAAGCAAAAAAAACAAAAATGCGTAAAATTTACAGGAATAAAATGTGTATAAGTCAGAGATACAAGAGTTTCCAACTGAAGATCAACAACACTATCAAACAAACAATTAAAGTCCAAATCCAATGGAGAGCGTGCATATTTCTCTACCATAAGTGATCAGTATATGTTCATATAATCTCTAAACAATAAAATATATATTGCGCCGCATGCATTTATTCAGTAACCAATTGAATTCTATTTTCAAGTATTAACTATAACTCATTAATATGCGTGCACCACAAACGAATTTGCTGAACAGTTATAATAGTTCATCCACCAAAGACTTGATATGCAAATTATCAACCTTGGACTTGATAGATAGCATGCTTCTTTTGAGTTCTTCTGACTTGAGCTCGAACTGGCTCAAACGACCTCTGATCTCAGGAATTCGTGTTTTAATATGAGCAACCTCTTGTTCTTTCTGAGCCAAACTTTGCAACTCTGTTTCTAGCTCTTGTCTCAATGACTCCACTTGGCGACCAGAGTTATCCTTTTGTGCCTCTACCTCCTGGTGCCTATTAATGAGTTCAATTTTTTGAGCTAGTTCATCGAGGGCGCTACGCAACCAAGCCACACCAAGTTGAGCAGATTCTACATCCTTAAGAATAGCCAATAATTCCTTGACTTTGGACTTGCTTAATTGCATTATCGATGAGGAATTATGTAACTCTTGCACCACAAAGCATACACACTCAATGTAATATGAGCGCAAGGCAACTGATTCCAACTGACAGCTAGCTCCTATGTCCCCGTACTTGTCAAGGATTGATTGCAAGATGGAACCAAAACTTTCTTTTATTTGATACCTTCCAACTTGAACACGGGCTTCAGAACTCATCACATACTCGGTCTCTCCTTCATCATCATCACTTTCTGAACTAGGAAGGGTGATTGGAACAACTTTATTAGAAGCAATTCTGTCCTCATCATGGTTTGTTAGCATTGGGTTGCCAATGTGCTGCTTACCATCCTTAATTGGTTGGTCTTTGTGATTGTCAGGCTGCGAAAGAAACACATGCATGCATATATGATATATGCAAGACATGACATGAGTTTAATTTGTGTCACTCTTAGTTAGCTCAAAATTAAATTACAAGGCATGCATGACATGAAACATGAAACATGAGACATGAGACAGAAGAGTGAACACTACCTACCTTTACAGCTTGGATATGTGTCTGAGGAGAAACGTGGTCATTGTTTTCTGTCTCCACCTTTTTCTTCTCAGAATACTGTGATATTGGTGATGAAGCATCAGATAGGTAAATTGCCCCAACTTTTGAGGCAGGAACACTGTCAAGAACAGGGGGTTCTGGTTTTGAACCTAACTTCTTTTTCTTGTCAAGCTTTATAGGAGGAGGAGCACCTGCAAATAGAATTAATGGAGTGTGAATGGTTAAATTTATTTTCAATATGCTAAAACATTTTTGTTCTTTTAAATTTTGAAAACCATGTTATTACTTACTGATGGCACATCAATTATTTTAAAAGTCATGAAATTTATGAAAATTAAAATTAATAAAAATATTTTTAGAGAACTATAAAATTAAATTTGATCATATTTATGTGAATTAAAAAAATATTTAAACCTTTTTTATAGGAGTGGTCGTACAAAAAACTATCAGAAAAAACGTGCTATATTAGTCATCATTTGAAGTATATATGCTTAAGGCACCGCGTTATTTATATACGCTTGTGGCATGGACAGTGACTTCATATTTCTGAACTCAGTAATTAATTCAAAATTTTGTCTCAATCATAATATGAATGCATAGAATGTTTTGTCAAAGAAAACTAATTCATTAATTAGTCAAGCAAAATGGCTACAAATTAAACTTGTGGAAAGATACCTAACTTAATTCTCATTCGGTTAAACCGGTCCGTTTCGATCTAAACAAAATTAATTAATTAATCTAGTTAACACACAACTTTAAGTTAAATCCGAGATGTTGTTTTGCATGACATAATTTAAATGAGAGGACGAAGATTCAATACAACAGTGAAATTAGAAAATTCTAAGGTTTGGCACCAAGATGAGTCATTAATTAATTCTTCAAAATCCCCACTCCTAGTTTCATGTGATTCTAATAATTTATGAATTACATACATGAAAGGAAGATAATAATCGATGTAGAGCAGTAATATGAGATAGAGAGAGAGAGAGAGAGAGAGAGGGTAGCTATACCTGAATCTGATAATCTTTTGTAACAATTGTGATCACACTCGTGGTAAGGATTGGATGCTTTAGGACAACCTGGGTACGTTCGTACGTTTTGATTGTGTTTATTATTGATCTTTTTTCCAAGCTGAGCATCTGTCACACTTGGGCCATAACCTGCAAATTTGAGATATATGTTAACATCAAAAGAGGATGTAGGAGAAAAGCAGAAGATGCAAAAATAACTAATTAACCTGAAGTCTTGTTTTTGTTGGTGGTTTGGGAGCAAGCTTGGGTACATTGATGGTAAGGATTAGAAAGATTTACACAGTTGGGAGCCATCTGCTTCAAATTAAATCACCTGTGCCTGTGCCTGTGCCTGTGCCACCAACCAAAAATCTATAAGTAAATAGCTTTTAGTTATGAGAAATGAAGGAAGCGTCCATTCCATATATTGCCATTGGCCGACTGCAAATTCTTCTACGGTTTCTTTGACCAAACTTACATTCCATAATGACAAGTTTTGATTTTTGAATCAACCTTTTCGATATTTTCTATTTTTATTTTCAAAAAATATACTATATATTGTGTCAAAGTCTTGTCTTCTAGACACTCGCTTCGCGCGCCAACAACGACCATTTTTTAAGGCATAAAAACACTTGAGCTCTATAAACTTAAAGGCAAATGTTATCAACAATTCTTGGACACTCATTAAAAAACTCATTTTTTATTATTATTGAGATACACAAAGTATACTCTATTGACATTATTTAATAAAAACTTCCCCATTTCTTTATCAATTTCCTTAAAATACTAGTTAGCAAAATTATAAACTTAATATAAAGAATGAAATTTAGATGTTGATTTTCTTGAACACTCTATTCTATTGACATTTCTCATTTTTTTTATCATATTATATCATATATCATATTTACATTTTCTCCCTCACCAGTTGATAATTATCATTTGAAATGTTTTAATATATTTTTTCATTTAATAAGAGAGAATTATATTATCATATTTCAAAGAAAAAATTGAGATACAATACTAATAAATCGTATTAAGATTATCCTAACTGTGAAGGATTTATGTAAGTGATTTTCATCAAAATATAAACTTAAGTTTGTTACTGGTGTAAAAGATACTAAATAAAAGAGACGTAACATTTTCTTTTACTTACACATTTAAAAATGTTATTAACATTTTCATTTATATGAAAATGATTATTACTTTATTAATGAGTCCACAATGAATTTCTCATTTATATATGTGTAATGATTATTTTTGTGAGAAAATTATTTAAGACAAAAGTTAACTAGTATTTTAAGGATTTTAAGTGAACAAATTTGTTATTTCTTATAAGAGATTTTGTTTCTCTTTCATTTTCTTAAGTAGACATATTTTTATGTTATTTCCCATTTTTCTCTCCTAAATCAAATAGGAGAAAGGAAGTTGTTATCTGTCTTATTATCAATACTAATGAATCCTATTAAGGGGTTGATATTTTTTTAAAATGGTCTTTTCACATAAATACAATTTTGTTATGCAATTATATAACGAAATCATTTTTTGGTTATTTATTAAAGAAGTGTAAAAAAATAACAAAAATATAATTTTATTTTACAATAAAATCACACTTTCATTATTTTCTATGGATGCAAAAAATAAAGCAACACAATCATGTTTTCATTACTTTTTATGGAGGGGTGAAAAAAATAAACAACCGAATCATGTTTTGGTTGTTCTTATGGGTGCAAAAAAAAGCAACATAATCAACATGGCAGAACGAGACAAGATGAGAATGTGATTACTTGTCCCCATTTCGGCCATCTCCCTCTTTGGTGGATATGGTTTTTGGTTCCCCATTCATGTTTTCAAAGGATATCGTGTATACCCATATCTGTACTATAATTTTAAAAAATAAAATTAAAAACATAAAAAATATTTTAAGAAAAAAATAAAACAACAATATTTAATTTTCTATAAACTAATATCACCATATATATCCAAAAAAAAAGTTCTATAAATAATAAAAAAAACTAATTAAATAATATATTACATCAAATAGAGATAATCTACTAATTACTGTAAAAATTTATTTGACATGTCTAATTTGCTTTGCTTTTATGGTGGGGGATGAAAAAAAAAATATACAGTGTAATTCGTGGTATTACAATGGAATTACACTTTTGCTGGATATTTTATTTAGCACCCATATACCATGCAACGGAAGAATAATTCTGTTTCATTGTTATTTGTCATCACCCTTTGCAAGCGCAAACTCAATTCCGTCGAGTAATTTATGCGACGAATTATGTTTCTGTTCCCCATGAAATTTTCTGCAATTTTCGTGTAGAGTTCACACTTCACTGTCGCCGTCCACATCCACGAGCAGAGGGAAGTCGCGCCACACCTCGACCTCTCCGCCACGCTCAAATCCCTTTGGCGGAAGATGGAAACGGCGGCGCTGAGGGGGAGATCGCGACAGCGATGGTGGAGGCGATGGACCTCCGATGGCTGGTGTTGGACCTCTCCACCACGCTCAAATCCATGGACGGAAGATGGAAACGGCGCGCTGCAGGTGGAGATCGCGACGGTGATGGCGGAGGCGGAGGCTGGTGTTGGAGGGTGACTGATAAGAGGTGGCCATGCGATATGGAGGAGGTTGCGGATCAGGAAGGTGTAGGGACGAATAGCAACTTCCTTGGAGAAAATTCACTTTTCTTCAATTTTTATTTAATTTCTTCCACTTTTATTTATTCAGCATGATTGTAGTGTGTGAATTGTGAAAACAATAGATACGAATGTGAGAGATGCTTCAAAAATAAAATTCATCCTCAATTTACAAACTAAACAACGAAATGGTTTTCCAACCACGTAACAATAGCATATGTTGATTTGATGATAAGAAATTATCTTCGGGAACCAATCACATAATAAATTGAAACACACAACGGCTATACTTGTTTTTATCTTGGTTAATCAAACTAATCCCCGCTTGCTAATTAGTCTTTGCCTCTGCAGAATTTTTAGAAAAAATGAAGAAGAAAAAATCAGCAATGTAAATGGGGAAGAACATATTAGGATTAAGTGCTGGAAAAAACAATGTTGAAGATACCAAGAATGACTTCATGAGGTGATCACATTATCCTAAATTACTTATTCTGCGACGTTCCTAAGCAAGTCTCTCGAGATATAATATAAACTTCTCAAACATGCTGATGTTTAAAAACTGATAAGGACAAAATTTTGAAGTCAGAAGAAAGAAGAAAACGAAATGAAGATAACAAGATATTTAAGTGTCTTAAACAAAATCAGAAAAGACAGTATATAAATAATAAATAAACTGTAATTAAAATAATTGACACAATAATTAAAATGTTTAAAGAATTCCGTAAAATCAGTAATTAATATAATGGTAAAATATTTTAAAGATGAAGACGGAAAATCCCATGATGATAAATTGCAAAGCTTGGTTTTGTTTTAGCTAGACAAAGAGGTGCTCAGATTGTTGTCTATTTGTTACCATAGAAAATAATTTCCAATGGAGATAACTAATTTGGTTCATAATTAATTTTTTGTAAAAAATGTGATTGGCCATTTTATATTTGAGATCTTTTTTGAAAAATCTATGCCCAATTCTATTTAGGATAATGACATATTAATAAAAAAATGTTATTGTTTATGATTAGCTTCTAAAAATATTTTCATTTAAAATAATTTTTAAACATACTACTATTTGTGGACGAGGATTCAACGTTTTTTTAATATCATTGTGCTTTTGGTATTGGGTTCTGCTTGAGAAATGATATAGATTAGTTCACAAGTGTAGATTGTGTAGTATTAGTAAATTGTCTTGCTTTGAGACTTGGACGTGGAAGATGCTATTATAAAGATGGACGGGTAACAGGTCGTGAATAGTGCCCATAGCATAGCAGTTTTACTTATCACTATGAATTAGGAGTTATCATTATTGAGTGTCATATGCTGCTTCTACAATTTTCAAAAACTTTTATTAGAGTTTTTTTTTTTTTAAGAAGAATAGTGAATTTGACTTTGCTTATTCGTACGGATATTCTTAAGATGTGGTTAATGCATTTTTTTTTCTTTATGCATATCTTATAAATATTCAATCAATTTAATACGTTATAAAAATTGAATTAAAATATAGTTTAACGAAAAAATAAAATATTAAAGATTCTTACCAACATGCATGAGTAGTTTCTTTGAATGTTTGCCATTTACGTTATCGCGAATAAAATTTTGTGTAATGTGGTGTAGATAGAAGAAATGAGATGTGTCTCAAATCCATAAATTATTTGGATTGTTGTAGGCACTTATAATTGAAGGGTGTCTATCTGAAATGAGAGAAATGTTACTTTGCAGAGTAACATGTTTTCACAACCAAACTAGTGTTTATTTTTTAATGTTGTACTCCAATACCAATGCGAGTTCCTAATAAGTGTTCTTTCGAGATATTAAAGAGTATAATGCAAATACCTTTTGGCTAACCAATAACCAATTTGTACATGAAATCTACTATCGACAGTCATCCATAGATGCTGGTCATCAATTTTTTTTCATTCTCTGCAATTAAAAAATAATGATGATGTTTGCACTATATTAATGTGCAATGAGCAATACCCACTTGTTAGTCTTATAGAATTATTATGTACCATCAACAGAACACCCGATAGTATACTTAACCTACTTCGATCCACCATCACTCCTACTCAAAAGATGCAATGTAGTATTATAATGACAAGTGAAAGATACCACGACAAAGAGGTTTTTTGGATTACTCATTTACTGGAACAAACCTAATGAGATTTGAAATTCCTTTGGATACAGCATCGAAACACTTCAAGATATCATCAAGCAAGTTGCGCCTCTAGGAGTCTCCCTTATGTAATTCACGAATCTCAGGTGGTCAAACAAGTTTTCTTTTGATAGCCAAGCCATACAAAAAGTTTAGAAAAATTAATTGAATATGAAATAACATAGTTGGAAAACAATAAAGGCGTGTTAAATGTGTTAACAAAATTCAACTACTATCAACGTTTTTGTCTAATAGAAATTTTAGCTATTTTTAACAAATCAGCCCCAATAACCTATCAACATGATGCAATAACCGATGCAGATATTGTACATGATGAATAACTCACTAGAATAATTTAAATGGAAGAAGACATGTTAGCTGTACAACATATTCCAAATTATGATTAGTTTCGTCATTTTCATGATTCAATTATTATTGTTATTACATTCCGTTATTTTTGTTTTATTATATTTTATTTATTATATTTGTTTCTCTAATTGTTAGTATTTTATGTTATTTGAGTATTTTAATTTCTTCATATAATATAACAGAGATGTGATAACTATATATTTACTGTGTTCTTTAATCAATCTATTTATTTAACCACTTTGTCTTTCTTATTTATTTTAAGACTACTAATAAATTATTAAATAAAAATATTCTCATTATTTACAAAATTTAAAATTATATTTTAAAAAAAGAAAATCAGTTAGGAAGTCCAAATCTTAACTTAAAAATAAAAGTGTATTTTGGAAATTAAATATAAAAGTAGTATAGATTGAGAAATAATCACAAAGGAAGGTGGTGTATATAAAAAAAACCTAATTTCAATCCCGATCACCATTTTTATTCCAATTTAATGTATTTCTCATCAAGTTTTTTTGGAAATAATATAAGTGAGTTGCTATAAAAGAAATACAGAAGTACATAAAAAAATTCTAATAACTTTTTTAACATAGTAGAAAATAAAATAATTTTTTAACCTATTCAATTTTTTTACGTAGTAAATAAAATATTTTTTTTACGTTAAATAAAAGTATTTTTTTACATTAAATAAAAGAATCTTAAAAGTTAAAACCACTAATTCGCGGTTAAAAAATAAAGAAAACATAGTCGGTGCATGAATAAAAAAACGGGAAGTATTTATTTATTAAACGGTTTTTGTCGTTCACGCATAACATATAAACAAGAGAGAAAAAAAAGAAAAAAGGAAAAACTCCTCTGAAGTCCGAAGGAAGAAAGAGATTGAGAAAACCTAGATGGATCAAGAACAAGAATTTCTTCCGTTTGGCCAATGCGATGTGATCGTAGTCGCGCACGTGTGGTAGAACCAAATCCTCTCTTAATTCCGATTTCGTTACCTTCCCCGTCGTCTCGCGTTTGCCGGCGGCACCTCCCTCGTCATCGCCGCCGCCTAGTCGTGGGCATAGCAACCCTAATTATCATCCGTAGTGAAATTTGAGATTGGCGATGGAGTTGGCACAACTAGAAGCATTGTGTGAGAGGCTGTATAATTCGCAGGACTCGGTGGAACGTGCTCACGCGGAGAACACACTGAAATGCTTCTCCATGAACACTGAATACATTTCCCAATGCCAATACATTCTTGATCATTCCTTGACACCCTATGCATTGATGCTGGCTAGTTCCAGTTTGTTGAAACAAGTCACCGAACATAGCCTTGCCTTGAAGCTTCGCCTTGATATATGTATTATTATTTCTCTTCATTTCTCTCTTCGGTGACTCCAAATGCGGGAATTCATAGAACTATTTTTAATGCATGTCAGGGACGTACCTTATCAACTATCTAGCGACCAGAGGACCCGAGTTACAGCCATTTGTCACTGCTTCTTTGATCCAACTTTTGTGTCGAGTCACAAAGTTCGGATGGTTTGATGATGACCGATTCCGGGACCTGGTTAAAGAATCCATGAACTTCTTGAGTCAGGTGACTAAAAGTGATTGTTTAATTTGTATGCATTGCGGTATTTTACATCGAAGGATGATTTGCCGGACTCGAATAAAACCTAGGCATAAGGGTGTTTGTTGGCATTACGTTTGAGCCATTTCCTATCAATGGTGTTCAAGAGAAATTTTCTTTTATAGCAGTCGTACATACTTTGGTAATGTAGTTAATGTTTTAAGTTGAAGTCGCGTTTTCATCATGATCCTTGACATTGCTGGAAATTGTGGGCAAATGTGGCCACAATTGTGGTCACAGTAAGTCCAACAAACCTTGATGTTGTGGCTAAAATTGCGGCTGCGTACCATTTTTAAAAATCTTGAATGTAGTTTATCCTCTTTGGCACAACAGTCAATTGTAGCTTTATATCTCTTGAACTAAAAAAAGGTTTGTCTCAATTTACTTGAAGTAGTAACCCTGGATCGCACTTCTGATTTCTTCACCTTGTCAGACGTGTATTGATTGTGTAAATAAGCTATTATTCTTTAAGTTGTGATCTATTAATTTTATCACTTTTAGTAGTTGCTTTGATTTCTGCAACTTTTTTCTTAAATCCTATTAGGTTAACCGGACATCAGTATTTAATGTGAAGTTATTGCCTAATGCACCATCCCAATTGTTAGATTTATGTTTCTGGGACATATTGCTCATAACATATTTTTTCAATCCAGGCAACGCCGGGTCATTATGCCATTGGTTTGAAGATCCTAAGTCAGCTTATCTCTGAGATGAATCAGGTTAGAATTTAACTTGTGCTACTTGAATATGTTTGGTTCTGGTGTGTAGTGTGGACATTACAAAATACTGTTGGCAGATAAGCAGATTTATTGTATTGAGTGGGTCTGTGCTTGTTTGTGTTTGTTCATGGAGTCTGTCTATTGATATGGAAGTCTAACAGTAAAAATGGTGGTTGTGGCGTAATAACAGGAAGGGTTTACTATTGGAAAAGTTGTATAAAAAACAGAAAAAAGATTTCTTGATACACCACAGAGATTTCAAGTTATCAGTTGAGGCAGCTGTGTTAATATTCGTATTTTACTGCTTTTTGTGTGTACTTTGTGAGTTAGTAGAGTATTCATATTCATAGATTTTATAGTATTCTTGTGCTTCTTTTTATTTAAAATGATTTGCTTGTCACTGATGATATCTTTTTTGTTTATAACAGTATGAAAATTTATCTAAGTGATGTTTGAAACAAGTGTAAGTAAGACCCATTTGAAGTTCATGGCAGTATTTGGGTCCTTGGTTGGCAAATTTTCTGAAGATTTTTTAGTTCTCTTGGAATTTCTGGGATATAGGATTTTTTTCCATTTTTTATTAAATTTTTTCCTTCTTAGGTGTGCTGATATAATTGTATCACTATGTTGTCAAGATTGCTGGATAGGTTGTGAGATTGCACCATTTTACGATCTCGCACCCTTGTCCTGAGCTGGATCGTGCATGGAATTTGTGTTGTGCCTGGGTGAGATCGCAGCAAGATTGGAGCAAAATTGTCACATCGGATGATTTTTATGATCCAGCAAGTTGGGTTTTTGGGTCGGGTTGCGTGGCCCGGCTTGTCCAAACCCCTTTTACACCCCTCTTTTGTGCCCTAAAATGCCTTTTCTGCTCCCTATTCTTTGTCAAACATTTCTCTCGAGTTTTGAACACACATGCCTCCACACACCTGCTCCCTATTCTCTCTCAAACATCTCTCTCCCTCTCTTGTTCTGAAATATGATCTGAATTGTTGAGTGCCTGTGCCTATGTGTGCCATCTCTCTCAACTCTTTTGCGCATCATCCCTCAACCCTCTTTGCTGTCTTGTGGATTCCTTGCGGCCTGCACATCTTTCACTGTGACTTATTCGAACTTCTATTTTCTCAAATAGATCATATTTGATACCCATGTTTTTCTGTGGTCCATGTAGAGTACTCTTGTTTTTAATACAAGTACTATGATCTTTTTTTTATGTCTAGGATCCTAAAATAATCTTTGTTTAATGTTGACATTTATAATTTTTTTAATCATATTCTCTCTCACTCTCTCTCTCTATATATCTGTGTGTGTGTTTGTGTTCGCGTATGCGTATTTATGTATGTATGTATGTATGTATAATTTTATATTTTAGTAGGATCTTACAATTCTATGTCTTACGGTCTTGCAACCCCCCTCCCAATCCTAAGTACGATCTCTATCTTAACAACATTGGGCATTTGTATGAATTTTTTTTGAGGGATAGAGCTAAGAGACTGTCTAAATTTTGTAATTAATATTTTTTATTGTACTTTTTATGAGTTAGGAGTTTTCATATTGTCACTGGGGGGGGGTTCTAATTAATACTTTTTGTTTTTCTTGCACTTTTTATGAGTTTTTACATTGTCACGTATTCATTAACGAGTTTAAAGCACTGTTCATGTGCCAACATATGCTTCATGAGGTCATCATTGAAATTTGTTCTAACCTCATACCAAAGGTTTATGCAATTCAAATAATTCTGTTGGTTGCTGATGCTTTTTGATAGGTTTGTGTTAATAAATAATAATTAAAAACCTGATTTGGCAAACCTTTTCAATATTACATTTATACATCTATTATTGTGCTTAGATCTCTTCTTTTTTCTTAAATCCTTCCTCAGGTCAATGCTGGTATGCCTGCAACAAATCATCGAAGGGTTGCTTGCTCGTTTAGGGACCAATATCTTTTTCAGATATTTCAGATATCTTTAACATCGTTGGGTCAACTGAAGAATGATGGTAAAATGGGTATACTCATGCTTAAAATTTCGTCCCTTTTTTGTACCATGTGTCTTACCTTTTGCTATCATGATTTTGAGTGTTGAGATTATATACTTCGCAGTTGTCAATCAATTGCAAGAATTGGCACTTGCTCTATCTTTGAAATGTTTATCATTTGATTTTGTGGGGACTTCTGTTGATGAAAGTTCAGATGAGTTTGGCACAGTTCAGGTGTCTGGTTGTTTTATTTTTATTTAATTTTTTTTTATTTTTGGAAAATCCTACACGAATTCCTTCAATGTTGGTTCATCTGCTATCTTGGAATATGGTGGTTTGCAGATTCCATCACCTTGGAAGCCTGTTTTGGAGGATTCTTCAACACTACAAATATTTTTTGATTACTATGCCATTACAAAGCCCCCTCTTTCAAAGGAGGTCTGTACATACGTTTGTTTCTATGATTGTATTTTTAATGTTTAGGCCTTGAAGTTCACTAATTAACCACTAAAATTTGAATCTTTTTTGGTTCTTGGGAAATTGTCTACTACTTACATTGATTATAGCCCCCTTCATTTAAATTTATATCAAGTGAGAGCACTATCTTAGCATGAATGATCAAATTTGATTATAGCCACTCCTTTAACTTAAAATGATTTTGTGTATCAGTGTCAAAGTTTAGTGTTAACATATCAAGGGAAAATATTATGTATGTAATGCCATTTTATTTCATACTTTTCTGGGTTTATTTAATTTTCTGCTCATTCAAAGGATTTTGTCAACCATCAATGTTCATTAGTTTTTCTTCTTTTGTGGCCTATTTGTAGGTTTTATCCTGCCACTTGTTAGACTTTGAACTTATAAATGTAGGCTAGCTATTTGAGATTGAGATTGGCGATGATGACAAAGCCTTTAGAATGGAAAAGTGTTGGCCAAAGAATGATAAGGAGCTATTTAAATGTTTGAATAAGTGATTACAATGTTATAATGAAGCAAAAGTGAGCGTGATTGATTTTTTTAATGGTGACCATATATTAGTAAGTTTGAAACGAAAACATGCTCTTTTGAAAGAGGATGACTGGCAAATTCTGGTGGCACACCTTCTTGATTGTTACAGAGATTTCTTATTCTGTAAAGAATGCGGTTGAACATCAGGGAGATAATATAAGTGTTTTTTGGGGGGTAAAAAAAAGATAAACATCTGAAGCTCCAGTTCATAGACTACAGAAAGTGAAAAAGATGATCTACTTTGACCCTAGGAGCAATATTTTTTCTTTCTTATGAGATAAAAGAATAATTTTTTTAGAATGGAGAAGAAAGGAATGAGAAAAAAGAAGAGGATTTCTATTTGAAAAAAGAATGAAAAAGATGACTTGTTCTGTTAATCATCATGAGGCAAAATATATAAAGCACTTACAGCTAACCGCCTTATCCTAGCATCTCCCTTCTTCCATAGGAATCTCACACTTAGCCTACCTTTCTTTTTAGCTTCATCTTGTCTTGGGACTCCTGTTGCAACCGCCAGATTAATAAACTTTAAAACAGAAAAGGGAAATGAAAACAAGAAAATTTGTAAATACAGGCCTCAATTTCCTGGCATGTGTGACAGGGAGGAACCATAAGGTCAAGAGGGATGCCAGCAAGTCGTCTTGTTTGAAAACCTTTGTTAATGACTCTGCCAAAACCTTTTGATTAGTATCAACTTCAAAATAAACACCCTAAGCTTCACCAGAGTATGGTAGTGAATGGCTGCAGGGCAGTGTAAACTTACTGTTCCTTCTGAAAGAAAGCAATGCACTGCATTGAGAAAAGTAGTTATTCAACATTACCTTATCCTTTATATTACATTTGCATGAAAATTGAGTACGACAATAATGTAATATTGAGGTGTTAAATAAGGTGCCTTTTCTTGAATATTTTTCCATTTGATATTAAAACTTCTATTAGATGACAATTTGTTTTCTTATTGATTTATGTTGTTCATTTTGGAAAATTGACAATAGAAGTGTTTCCTTAGTAATCATTAATTAATGTTCATTTTGTTTTGTGAAATGTTCTTATTGATGGTTCATCAGCTTGTACTTTTGAGTTTTGAACCTTCTCTCAAGCATTTTTTTTTTCTTTGCAGGCACTGGAGTGCTTGGTGCGACTAGCGTCAGTAAGACGTTCTTTGTTTACAAATGATGCTGCCCGTTCTAAATTTTTGGCCCATTTAATGACAGGAACCAAAGTAATCCTGCAAACAGGGCAAGGTGTTGTAGGCTTGTTACTTCTTCACTTGTTTTGTATTGTAACGACAAACTGGAAATATTATCTTCTATTATTACACCCTAAAGGAAAAATATGTCTTCTGTTTCCTTTTTTTTTTGGATTTTTTGTTACATATTGATTATGAGCAGGCATTAAATAAAAAAGAATATCTTTCTATCTCATTTTCTTTTTATGCATGCATTTGTCATCATGACAATTTATCTCTGCCTTGGGTTGTTCAAACTTTCTTCCACGTCAACAAACCAATCAGTTATTTCCTGCCAGTGTAGGAGCTGAGTTTCAATCTAATTTTTTGCATCAGCGGGTTGTATGGAAACTTGTAGATGCTCTTACATGACCTAGGTAAAAGCTCTTGGTGAGATTTTGTAATCACAGGTGAAATTGGGCTGAACATGTGGTTATCTTTTATAAACTATTAATCAGGAAATAGATTAATTTAATTTAAGATTCAATTGTGCTCTATTTTCAGTAGCATTGAAAGGGGGAAGCCATAGTAAATCCCTGTAGGTTCAGCAAAGCAAAAAATACTGTGAAGAAAGAAGTTACGCACAACAAATTTTGGCCATTATTGCATTTACATTTTTACGCACTATTTAATCCTTTATTTCCATTTCATTGTTTTTGTTGTCTTGTTTGGTCATGCATTTATAATTTCAACTGTATTGGAAAGCAGGTCTTTCAGATCATGACAATTACCATGAGTTTTGTCGTCTTCTTGGTCGGTTCAGAGTGAATTATCAGGTAGACGTATGTGTAGTTTTTTCTCCTTTTTGTGGTGTATCTAGCGGTTTCTATTTCTAATTGGTAGTAATGCCATGTACATAAGCAGGGACATGGGGTTCATGCTGTGGAGGCTAGGTACATACTTTGGCTTAGAAGTTAGAAGGGCACTTTACTATGTGCATCATACAAATTGTCCCTTGTAATACTTGTGGGATTTTAAGTTTTAAACCTTAATACACACCATTCTAGGAGAGTAACTACAAAGATTTACAATAGTTTTTATAATTACTTTGCTATTGTTTTGTTTAAATTTAATGTAATTAGTATATGAAAGAGATACATAAATGGCTGGACTATATTCATAACCTACTTATCATTGCTTTCTGTATTACTTTGCCACCATTTTGTATACTTCATTCTTTTCATGTGAAACAATTTCTTAAACAATAATTATTATTTGTGTATTATCCTTATAATAAGTGGCATAAATGTTTCATTTGTACTTATTAACTGGGGCAGTTCAAGTCAATTATCATGGGGGCATCCTATCCCTATCCCACTGCTTTATTTGTAGCTTGTCCTTTATGTCTCTCAGATAACTGTATGTTTATTGTAGTGTTTACAACTTTTTATTCAAATTTGGGGAGCATTTAATGCACCTGAAAATCAACCTCAAATGTTATCTCCCCCAAAACTGCTGCCTCCAAACTAGGAAATAGACTTTCTCTGATTTGTTAGTTTTCTTACGCTAACAATACACTGGACAGTTATGTTGATAAACTTTGGAGAAATTTACATGTTCTATAATTTATTCCATCTGAACACCATTTTGGTCTGCAATCACATCCTTCCCCCAATTAACCTGGAACTTATCACCTAAACTTTTAAACTAAATGCTGCAGTTGTCAGAGCTTGTTAATGTGGAAGGCTACAGCGATTGGATACGTTTGGTTGCAGAGTTTACTCTCAAATCTTTGCAATCATGGCAGGTTAATTATTGTGTTGCTTTAAAATATTTTCCAGAAAATAAATGATATATTGCGCTTAAAAATCATATTCAGGATTATATCATGTGATAATTATCATTAAGATATGCTTCATGAGTTAATATTTTAAAATTAGGTTTTTTGCACGTGTATTCTGAAATGTTGAGATATTGATTAATCTGATACCTTGTTGTCAGTGGGCTAGCAATAGTGTGTACTACCTGTTAGGCCTATGGTCTAGATTGGTGTCTTCTGTTCCATATTTAAAAGGTGATGCACCAAGCTTACTGGATGAGTTTGTTCCCAAGATTACTGAAAGTTTTATCACATCAAGATTCAACTCTGTGCAGGTATTTCCAATTATCCATGCATGTTTTACTTGTTGCCTGCTGCACACTTACAGGCTGTATTATTTAATTTTAAACTTCTGTTAATAAGTCAGCTGTCATAAATATAACATCTTCTGTCCATTTTTATAGGCTGGATTACCTGATGATCTTTCTGAGAACCCCTTGGACAATGCTGAACTTCTTCAGGATCAATTAGATTGCTTCCCATACCTATGTAGATTTCAGGTATCGTCCATATTTAATATTTTCATTCTTCTCTTTTTAATAGAAGAAGAAATTTCATAAGAAGGCAAGATGGATTCCATAGGAGGATATAAACAAAGCAGTAGAATACATCAATACAAAGCTAAAACAAACAGGAATGAGGACTCTAACTTCATTGCTGTTAACACACCTTTTAAAAAGAGGCATGTTAATAAAGATGAATGTTTTAGGTTTGGAATGAGTTGTGGCTATTGCTAGGTTATCATTCCACATATTATGATTTAAACTAGACATACTGTTAACAGCCTTATGCCACAATGAAGATACGTTTAGTTAATACTCTGAAGCAATGTTTTTGGGCATCAAATTACCAAGAGCCAAAATCTTCTCTCTCCTGGGAGCAAGTTGACCTCCCAATGAAAAAATGAGGTGCACTTCCAAATTCTGAGATTTTATGAATCATAGAGTCCCAATAAGAAGCAACCTGATAATTTCCTCACAATCATTCCCCAATCTGACACACAAGTACCTAGAGTTGCAAAATTAAAGGACCTGTCTCTTCACATCCATACTTGCCAATCTAGTCTTTGCCAAATTGAGTTTCAAGTCAGGATTGACTTAAAAATCTGATATGAGTATGAGCAATTGTTAAATTATGCTTATCTCCTTCAGATAATTACATATGAGAAATTACCATTTCTACAGTGTCTGCTAGTACACATGGAAATCAGATATGCAGTGGTTTCCTCGAGGAATCTTCCTAGCAGATATGCAAAGAAATTGGAATGTCTAACTTCTTTGATAAGGCTGTTTCTTTTTTCTCTGTTTATTTTGTATCCTTGTTACGGAGGATATCTTATTCTTTTCAGTTTATGTACTATTTTTTGGTTTATATATAAAATTTGTCTTATTCAAAATATTTTCTTGAAATTCATTATACTGAGCACACCGGCTATCAAGCTAAACAAAAAAGGGTAATAGAGTGTTCCATTTTAACACCACTCTAACCTTGTAACCTACTAAAGTTAGGTTAACCTTTCAACCAGAGAGAAAGTGACCATCAAGAGACAACTTTGATTTAATTTTTCCAACTGAATCCAAATCTCCAGTGTCTGATTAAGGAATAAGATAGATATCATGGTTGTTACGTTACTCATTTGCTGAAGATAATCTAGCTTCCAACATAGGAAATTCTTTCTTCATTCTTAAATAATTTTTTTTTTGCAATTCTGCTGCAATATTGAACTATGTTGATTGTTTGACTCCTTTGTTCATTGTGCAGTATGAAAGCAGTAGTTTATTTATAATGAACATAATGGAGCCAGTCCTGCAAACATACACGGTGTGGTTTTAGCTTTCCCTGAATGCATCCAGTTATCCTTTTGTACTTTATTGTTGAGAGAAATGAGTTATTAATTGATGTTTAACCCGTTTTTAATGACTGAATAGGAAAGAGCAAGATTACATGTTCCTGATAACAGTGACCTCGCTGTGATTGAAGATAAACTTGCTTGGATTGTTCATATCATTGCTGCAATTCTTAAGATAAAACAATGTACTGGTTGTAGGTAAAATCCTTTTTAGCTCTTGCCTTTTTCAATTGGAATGATGTGGATCGCCAATGAAGTTCTGAGCAGTGTTCATAGCTTATCAAGTATCTCAATTTGTTTGTTGTCTTATTTTCCTGTGACTTTTATACACAGTGTGGAATCCCAGGAAGTGCTTGATGCTGAACATTCAGCTCGAGTTTTACAGTTGATAAATGTAACTGACAGTGGAATACACAGTCAGGTATACTGTTACAACATTAGTTTTTAGCATGCCTTGGAATTTGAATTATCAGTTTTCCTTTTTTTTTTAACCCTATAAAGCTGTAAATTTGCATCATGACTCTTAGAATGTGGGTTTGAGCCTAACTCAACCCCAAAAGTTAGCTCAAAGGGTGAGGGTTGCCTCCCACTTATATATTCTATTATAGCCTTATCTCTAGCTGATATGAGACTTGAGCTTTTTCTCAACACACCCCCTCACGCCCAACACTATTGGGCTTGGTGCGTGGATGACATGGTGGGTGGCCCGTTTAATGGATTTATGATAGATTCTGATACCATCTTAGAATCAAGGTTATCAATAGCATTTTAAGGCGGATGGCGGGGAACATCTTTAAGAGCCATTTCTAAATGGCGGATGGTGTGGCGGTCGATAGCGGACAAATATATATATATATATATATATATATATATGTATATATATAATAAAAACATCATTGCTTTGGTTTTGAGTGCTTGTCCATGTCCTTGACATTATTCTATAACTGAAAAATAATTGGAATAAGGTTTTATAAGAAAACCCAACAAACAAATAATAATTCTGAAAAAACAGAATTAAAACTCTGAAATTAAAAAAATAGAACAGAGGACAATTTTGAAAAAGGGAATTTCAGCACCAACATACACAAACTTAATAAACAGAGTGAAGAACATTTGAAAAGAGCAGAAAAGGAGAGAAAATCAATTCAGGAAAAAAAGAAAGATAACAACCAGAGTATGTCGGAGCAGAGAGTCACCGTTGTAGAGAGGGTCGCCGGAGGGTTCACACATAGGGGAAGGTTTTGTGCAGCTAGGGTTCGAGTGAGTGTGAGAAAAGATTCGTATTCATGGAGGAAAGGGTTCAACTAAGAATAACAGTTGTGTTTCGTGTCAGGTTGTTGCTAAGAAAACCCGCCACATCCGCCTTGCTCGCCGTGAACTGCCATGATGTTACGGTCATGGCGGGCACCATAGCCCAAATGGTGGACGCCGTTATATGAGCTAGAATAGCGGCTAATGGATTGCGGAGGCCGCCGTTACTCCTTCGTAACACCGCCATAACCGCCATGTGACAACACTGCTTAGAATATGGGTGTTTGGTCTAACTCGACCCCAAAAGCTAGCTCAAAGTGTGAGGGTTGCCTCCTAGTTATATATTCTATTGCGGCCTTATCTCTAGCCAATGTGGAACTTGAATTTTTTCTCAACAATGACATTTAACTTTTAATTGAAAAATGTCTTTGGTTGTATGTTAGGAGATCCATTTTTAGGAATTTGTATTTATGTTGTTGGTTGAAGGGTGGTCTATTGTTTTCTTTAGTAGTTAGCATAAATAATTTTTATTATGAAAATAATTTTTATTAAAAACCGAGAAGGGGAGTACAAATACAAAGTTGGTGAGCATAAGGCATCCTCTATCACAAGAAAAGGAAAGGGTGCAGAAGAACAATAGAAAAACTAAGGATGTCATAATTCAGAGCGGTGGAGTCCTTGTAATATTCATGAGCTTAACACCAAAGGATTGCATGAAGTGCACACTGCCACAAATTTGGCCTTCCTACCAAAACATTCAAACTTTAGGGGTTCAAATTGATGAAACTAATCAGGGTGAAGTTGATAACTTGTGTATCTTCTAGAGACTAGAACATGGTTTTACTATATTTTTTATTGCTAAGATTCTTATGTGATAAATGAAGTGCCTTCTAATGTTTCTTATTTTTTTCACTGTAACTGATTAGTTCACATGCAACTGGTGGTAATCACTTGCTCTTTTGGGCAACTACCATACCTAGTATTTTTCTTTTCTATTAATGCAATTGCAGAATGGAATCTCTGTCTTTATCTTATGTTTTTTGGTATTGTTTTTTGTTTTTTGCTTTTGTTTTTCTTGATGATAAATTTAGTTTATGACGTGCTTTAGAAGAATGTATTTCTTATATGTTCATGTTATTGGCATTTGACAGAGATATGGTGAGCTAAGCAAACAAAGACTAGATAGGGCAATTCTTACTTTCTTTCAGCATTTCCGAAATTCTTATGTAGGAGATCAGGCTATTCATTCTTCCAAGGTAATAAAATATTTTAACTATTGAGAATAAGCCATTTTGCATGGATATGATCCCTGTACGTAGTATGGGTACATGTACAAATATGACAAATTTTAAAAAGTATGAGTATGTTAAAAAGTTCTATAAATTTATTTATTTATTTAAATTTATATATATAGACCTGTGCACACAGATGTATGTATTATATAGGAAATAGTAAAACATATCAAAATTATATAAATGATGAAAACAAAAAAAATCCAAAATACATAAATGGACTAATATATCTGTAAATTGTGAAAATATTTTGAATAAAAAAAGTTAGCTAACTTAATTGATGTCCTAAATCCTTGCAATTGTGCATTGCTGTTGCTAGTTGGGTTACTGTCCCAACCTACTATCACCACCAAGCATGACTAGAGACGACACTCTTCTCTCAACTTGGCAAATAAGGATTAATGAGTTTAATTGAGTATGTAGAATAATGTAAATTTGGGAGAGAAAGAAAAACATATCGAATTTTAACTGAAAATGATTTCTAGTACTTGAGGGCTGAGGCAGGTGTACCCAGTTACATTCAGTGTTATCATTGGCAGATATAAACACGCCATTGTGGCCTATGTTGCCGCCATAGCAGGCTTTCCCTTTATAAATTGTCTATGGCAGTTGGCAAAAACCTGCCATGCGGGGTAGCCTTGGCGCCTCCATTTAACAACATTGAAACGAATAACACCCCCCCCCCCCCCCCCCAAAACCAAAAAACCACACACACACACACACACACACACCCCACACAAAAAAAAAAAAAAGAAATAGCCAATGCATACCTGTATGCAGTATGTAATGTACCTGGAACAGGTATGGCTCCATTTAACATGGCATAAATTTAGCTTTCTATGCATCTGTTCATTTATATATTTTATGTTGCAGCAGTTATACGCTCGGTTATCTGAACTTCTTGGCCTACATGATCATCTATTACTGTTGAATGTGATTATTGGCAAGATTGTGACTAACCTTAAGTGCTACAAAGAGGTATTTTTTAGCTTGTTTTCTCATCTCAAAATTCTTTCGTGATTCAACACTAATTGTGTTTGTGCTAATTTCAGAGTGAAGAAGTCATTGACCATGCCTTGAGTTTGTTTTTGGAGCTTGCATCTGGGTTAGTTTTAGTTGGATTAAAGAGTCTTAAGCTACCTCCTTTTGTAATTAGGACAAGCCACCCAAATAAATTGATTTTTCTTGCAACAGCTACATGACCGGAAAGCTACTTCTGAAGTTAGACACAGTGAAATTTATTGTTGCCAATCATACGGTAGGATATCTTTTTTGTCATTTGCTCATTAATTTCTCTTGGTTTATCATTTACTGTGCACAAGCAAAAGCTGACCAGTAGTTGATACACTGATATAAAGTGTAGACAGAAATTGAGCTTTACATGACACAATTACAAGTACACTTGACTAAGATTGTAATATGGAGTTATTTTGTATATATAGTTAGCTGTTGCTTTTTCATGCATAATGCTAATTGTTGATCAGGATTGTACTCGGCTTATGTTTTTGGTTAAAAATTTAACTGGATGGGTACTATCTAGACTTCTTTTCTTTTCTGTTCTAACTATGTTGCATACGAATTAGTGTTCATGTACCAATATTATGTATATTGCTTAAAAAAATGATTCAAGGATGGCTGAGTTTCATTCCTTGCTATCTATATCTCTTCATGTGACATTGCTTCTTTTTTCCAATCTTCTTGAGTTCTTTCTTGTCATTATTGCTGAATTTTTCTTGCTGATGACAGTATGTTTTGCTAGTGATGGTCTCTCTGCTATTTGGTTAGTGCTTTGTGTCTTATAATAGGCAGATTGGAATGATATACATTGATTTGATTCTGAGTAGTGTTGCATTTCCTCCCTCCCTCTCTGCATTGCTGTGTTTCTCCACTTTTCTTTTTTGTAGAATTAGATTCCTCTTATCACTATTCTAATTATTTTTTCACTAAAATAAATCTCAGAGGGAACATTTTCCATTTTTGGAATCAAAAAGATGCACTCGCAGCAGAACAACTTTCTATTACACTATTGGCTGGTTGATATTCATGGAAGATAGCCCTGTGAAATTTAAATCTTCAATGGATCCACTCCAGCATGTACTCCATCATTCATCTCATTAATATGCTTGTATAGTAATTTTTAATCTCATGCCTCTACTAATGAATGCAGATTGGATTGTATGGTTAATAAAATATTTTAACATAACTGGATGTATAATATGACTGGATTTTATATTCTGCCTGCCATGCGCTGTTAATCTTGGTGCAATTTCTTATTTATTCATCGATTTATATAGGTTGTATCACTCAAAATTGCACAGTGAATCTGAATAAGTAAATACTGAACACAATAATGTGGCATTGATAATATGAAATAACATTAAATTTTAATAATGAAATAATTTTTAGACAGAAATAATGGGGATCTGTACTATAGCTGGTGATTTCCCTGTCCTCCAGGACCAGCATTATGCAAATTCTGTATCATATAAAAATAGTAGCTGTTATATAGATCATGCAGGATCAGTTGTTGAAAAAGGTATACCATAGGGTAATGCATGTTTCTGGGAGGATATCTGGTGACATGAGAAGTAAAAAGCAAAATGTTACTGCCTATGATAAAAAGGCCCAAGATTGTTATTTGTTGTTGTCTTATCCACTACAAAGTATAGTAGGGTCTGCCTGTAGTTTAAATGGTCTCATGCTCCTTCTCCTACAATTAAGTGTGAAGATAAAATTACTTATTTCATCAAAAATAAAATGACTGCTTCACACATTCATTATTTATCTTCCTCATCTCTAGTATTCGAATTATCACTTCTTGTTGTTGTTGTTGTCTCTGGTATTTAGATCAACTTGTTCAGAAGAGATATTACTATCGTGGTATTGAGCATGACTGGAGGGTGTTGTTATTTCGATTGGGGTTTCTGTTGTATTACTTTTGGTTTTCTGTTCTGTAGTTAATCTGTTCAGGGACCTATTTTCTTGTAACTTGTTACTTTCTTAATTCTTTATATAATTTCTAGTAAAACTTTACATGGACTTGAGTATGCTTATGCCTTAGCTTTTTGACTACCTTCTATGTTATTGGTTAGTGAAAGATAATAGCAATTGCTGTTTATTTCATTGTGTTAATTATAACACCTAGATGGATTTTTCATATAATTAATTGTTTAACTTTTTGGTCTTAGACAAAGTCAGCATATGATATTGCCCCCCCCTCTCTATTTTAGGTTTTTCTCAGTTTGGAATCAACTCCTGATGCAGTATTTCGAACAGATGCTGTAAGGTATGCACTAGTTGGTTTGATGAGGGACCTTAGAGGAATTGCAATGGCCACAAACAGGTTGGTAGTTGGGCTGTTTCTGTTATTCAAGCTGAGGGAAGGAATTAAACTGATCTCTCTGTTTTTCATATTTGTATTTCTTAGCCGCCGAACGTATGGATTTCTATTTGATTGGTTGTATCCTGCACACATGCCTCTCCTCTTAAAAGGCATCTCACATTGGACAGACACCCCAGAGGTAATGAACCTTGCGGATAATTTTTTCAGCCACATATACATTCAAATGGTGGGTTTTGGTCCCATTATTCTTCACTCATGTAAAACTGATGATCTGTGATTTCGAAATATCATTTGGTAGATGCTAGCCCAATGCATGAATTATTACATAATATCATAACATGGGCTCAATTTATGGTTTGCGGCCCTGTTGACAGCAACTTGGTTTTGTAACTTTTCTGGCATTACCTCAGCTATATATACTAGTAACTTTTCCTATCATGACTTATGTCATGGTGAGCTAGCATTCTTATCTCTAATCATTTAATCAATATCTTTAGAGTTGCAGATGGCTGAGGAGACAAGGGTGGCTTATGGGGCAAACCCCAAGCACCTTAGATGTCCTTGGCCATCTCAATACTAAATTGGCAGCCATGTGATTTCACTTTTCTTGTGGTTTTGCTAGTGCATGATATGGGGTTGCTGCCCTCAACCCTCCAATGGCTCATGATATTTCTATTGTTGGTTCTTTCAGATTGGATCATGACTAGAAGTTACCTTATTTTGAATTCAAATGCTAATGCTTTTCTACATAAACCTTTTTTGGCTAGGGTTGGTATAGAATAAAAAGCTATCAGTTGATCAATCTGCAGAAAATCAAAACTTACAACCCCAGCTAAACATTTTATTTCTAGAAAGCATTAACATTTGTCTGCTAATAATGCAAGTGGTAGTTGTCATGCTCCAGTGCAAATGAACTGTGGCATGCCTGTTATCATCGTCCAATCGTCCAATTAATCTTAAGACCATTTGAAATGTTTTAGCTTGGAAGTATTTTCCTGTGATAAGAGCAGTGTGAGGTCTTATTTATGAGAAAACTTGCCTACGTAGGAACTAGGGTTATGGACTACCCGATTGAGGGCTAACTACAATAACACCTACACCTTTTCAGGCTTTGATGCTCTTAGATTTTTTTAGAATGTGAGTTTGAGCGTAACTCAACCCTAAAAGCTAGCTCAAGGGGTGAGGGTTGCCCCTCACTTATATACTCTATCTTGGCTTTATCTTTAGCCGATGTCGGACTTGGGTTTTTCTCAATACGCCCCCTCACACTCAGCACTTCTGGGCTTGGTGCGTGGATAACATGGTGGGTGACCCTTTGAATGAAATCTTAGATATGCTCTGATACCATCGTAGATTTTTTTTAGAATGTGAGTTTGGGCCTAACTCAACTCCAAAAGTTAGCTCAAGGGGTGAGGGTTGTCCCTCACTTATATACTCTATCTTGGTTTTATTTTTAGCCGATGTGGGACTTGGATTTTTCCCAATAGATGCCGAGGGGCTGTGGATCTCTTAATTGAAAGACTGACTTGCTAATGTGGCCTTATATGGCTTACCTACCAACGTGGCTAATTAACCTCTGCAGTTACAACTTGGAGAGATACCGCACCTCAAGGAATGCATAAGCCTTGGACCTTTGGGCCCTGTATAATGGTTTCTAGATCCTTCCCATGAATCTAGTTAAATTGCCCTTCCTGCCACCTATTGAAAATCACAGGAACAGCTCACGTTCCTGATGCTAACTAGACTTGTGTTCACTTAGAGCTGAGACTGATGGTCTCCAGCGAGCATACTCTCTAGCATGAACAGTAAATAATAAGTATAATTTGAATATGGAAATTCTTAATTTGAATTGGCAAGCTGATTTTTAATTTCAGTATAGAAAGCTTTGAAAATAGAAAACAACTCTGAACACCCTTTATGAAATATTACCTTGTACACTGTAGAAGTCATCAATAAAGGTAACAAAATAGCTAAAACTCAAAAAGTAGTAGAGATAGAGACGGAATTTGGACCCCATATTGGAATTGATGAAAAATAAGTATCTCGATGATGTCTTAGAATAATTTTTAAGTACTTAGTTTCTATTCTTTCCTTTTCATTCCTTTGTACCTATGTTCACAAAGTATCTTGATTATTTAGTAGAAACACTCTTGTTGCTGCTTCTTCTTTTCCTATTGGTGTTTCTTGCACTTGCTGATGAGTGATAGAAATGTGCAAGAATAAACATGTTAGGTTCTAATTTTCCCTTTACAAATGTGAAATGTACTTTGTCATTTACATGTGGAATTACTTCTGATGTATGTTCCTCTCTCCCCCCCGGCTCCCCGGGTTTGCTTGATTCTGCAGGTTACGACCCCGTTGTTGAAGTTCATGGCTGAGTTTGTGCTAAATAAAGCTCAGCGTTTGACATTTGACTCTTCTTCTCCAAATGGCATACTTCTCTTCCGGGAAGTTAGTAAACTGATTGTCGCTTATGGATCTAGAGTTCTGTCTCTTCCAAATGCTGCTGATATTTATACGTACAAATATAAAGGAATATGGATTTGTTTAACGATACTGTCAAGAGGTGAAATCCTATGCCTTTTTGGTTCTTTTTATTTCTGGAGCATGGTCTTGTGTTCTGCTTGAGTTTTGCTAGGTGTGCTTGTAAATTGCTGCAGATAGTAAGTTATTTATGATGTTTTTCAATAGACTTATATAAACTGGTGTATCTATGTATATACAATTTGGTACCAAATACTTTGAGAGTATTTTAGTCAAATGCTTGAGTTATTTTATGATTTTGCTTAATAGAGTTACACGAATGAGTATCTATTTATTGTGACAGAATACTTTAGAGAGTAGATTGCATGATTGATGTACTAGCAAAATTGTATGTGGGCGGTCTAAATTTAATATCTTGCATCAAATGACAGCCCTTTCAGGAAATTATGTCAACTTTGGTGTGTTTGAACTATATGGTGACAGAGCTCTATCTGACGCTCTTGATGCTGCTCTAAAGATGACACTGTCAATTCCTATGTCTGATATATTGGCTTATAGGAAGGTATGCAAACTATTTTCTTGCCATATAAGTCCTATCCTATGGACACTTCAAATTAAATTTGCAATAATTAAGTGAAGGATATAAAACTAAATGTTTACATGGATTAAAATCTTTTTAAAAACTTCTTTTTATGAGCAATGTTTGGTCATATCATTGGTTAATGTGGGATCTTCAACATGAAGAACTATACCAAGAATAAAAGGGGGGAAAAGAACAGGAAACATGCACAACATTATTATTAATTTTAAGCGGCAAATGTAGTTGTTAGTTTGTTAGTTTTTGTAAGCAGGGGGATTCAAAACCACATTCTATCCATCCCTCCCTTCACCTTTTACCACCAAGCCAACCTTATATCTCGCTGCAACACAACATGGTAATCTGTGTAAATACAACACCTCCCTCCCCCTCAAAGTATCTTTGTTAAAACATAAAGCTAGGAAAACTAATTGGTCCCATATGAACTCAAGAGGTGTCCTATGAACAATAAAGATGCCAACGCTTTTTGGCATCTCTGCTGGTGCCAAATCCTCTAAAATTAACACATAGGAGCTGCTGGAGATCCTTGGGCAAACTAAATAATACACCAAAACACCAACCAAGTTATTCCAGAGATCAAACCTGTATGTATATAGCTATGTACATATTGGTTGTAATCTAGACTATACATGTTACGTTCTTTAAAATTGCCTCTGCTTGAAAGATCCTTACCTGCAAGGATTATATTTGATACTTTTGAATATAAAACAATTCACGAGCCTTTACCTAACAGCTCAAACTTTAGGAACGTTGGTGATTGGTATGGTATCAAAGCTTTTGTGGCCAAGTGGTTATGAGTTTATGCTTGCTTCCTCTATTCTAAATAAAAGTTGAATTTCAGCACAAGGCACAGTGGTTTATGCATTGACAATGCTTCAAGACCAATGGGCTCTTGCATGAGGAAATATGTTAAATATAAAACCATCCATGAGCATTCATTTATCTAGGATCTTTTTTTATCTTGCTCCTGAATTATGTGTTGGGTTAGTTTTCTGTCAGCTTGCCAAATTCATTAAGGTGAATCTCACTTAGTTTTTGCTTTTATGCAGCTAACAAGGGCTTATTTTGCCTTCTTGGAGGTTTTGTTCAACAGCCACATAACTTTTGTATTAAACTTGGACACAAACACCTTTATGCATATGGTTGGCTCCCTTGAATCTGGACTTAAAGGGTTGGATACAAGTATCTCATCACAGGTTATTGTAACAAATCTCATTTCCATCTTCCTGTTTTCAGACTAAATGACATTTTTCCTTAGCATTTTTTAGGAGATTCTGCTTGATGTAAATATTCATGTATTTGGTTTCTTGTAACCTATGCCTTGGTCCAACTCTTCAAATTTCTGATTACAGTGTGCATCTGCTGTTGATAATTTGGCTGCTTTCTATTTCAACAACATCACTATGGGAGAGGCTCCACATTTACCTGCATCTGTCAATCTTGCTCGACATATTGCAGATTGTCCCAATCTGTTTCCAGAAGTAAATATATTTTTTATATTTTACTGTTCACCTCTTGGTTAAAAATTCATCAATTTTGCTCTTAACTTTTTTATGAATTTATTTGTCTGGAATCTGGAAAAATTCAGCTGCAGTTAATACCATAATGCCCTTGTTTTACTCCCCAATTTTCACTTATTGAGTGCAAACCTTCCTTCAAATCATAGGATAGAAGTTATGTGTTCATTGTGTTGTGTGTATAACGTGCTCAAGAATACTTGAGAAAGCAAACTACCATTTTATTTTATGAAAAATGCTCATCTTATTCATTTTTCCTATTTTGAAACTGGTAACAAGGGACCATTTTAGTTAGGTTATTTGACTTGGGTGTCTCTCTTTTGCATGCCAAGATTTTGAAGACCCTATTTGAGATCATATTGTTTGAAGACTGTGGGAACCAATGGAGTCTGAGTAGGCCAATGTTGAGCTTGATACTCATTAATGAGCAGGTAGTGAACCTTTTCAATCTCTGTTCTATTTTCATTAAATTTACTGCAAACAGTTATATATGTATCGAGCTTTGGTACATATGATATAGATACTCCAGCTTGAAGTTGAGTGTAACATTAATGTGCATTTATTGCCTAACTAATTCATACTCCAGTTTAGGTGTTGAGTCTTCATGTAATTAATCATGTCTTGAGCATAAGCATAAGCAATTATCAACTGATTTCCCACACAATTCTAGCCACACTCTATTTGATTCTTATTTGGCCCAATTTATTTATAGACTGAGTTGTTATTTACTTGCAGATATTCTCGGATCTGAAAGCTCAAATCTTGTCATCACAGGTATTTTCCTTCTCACTTAACTTCAAGGTCGAGCTATAATTTTTTATTTCTTTGTTTTTTTAATCTGGATTACGATCAGGTATTGAGGATATATGGCTGAGAGAATGCAGCCTCTCATTTTTCACACATGACAAAGTCATTTGAAAAAAGAGATACAAGGACCCTAAATATTGCCCCACTAGTGGGGCACTGGTCATAGTTATTATTGTATCTATCTCTCACTTAGAATACATCAAAGTGGTGGCAATAGCCTAATAGAAGACTAGTGGTTCAGCTTTTGTTACTGTATAATATTTTACATGTATTTGGGTGGTTGGGGAACCATGAGTTGTGTTTTTCTACTATGATTATGTTGTGTGACTTGGGTTGGTTAATTTTTGCAGCCAATGGATCAGCATCAGCATCAGCGGCTCTCTTCATGCTTTGATAAACTCATGGCAGATGTTGCTCTAAGCATAGATTCAAAAACCAGGGATAAGTTTACTCAAAATCTCACCATATTTCGGCATGAATTCCGTGCCAAATAATTCAAATTTATGCGAGTAAATATGAGAGTTTGGTGTCTGTATATTGTCTTTTTGGAGAATCTGCTGCACTCTGTTCTGATGGAACCTTGGAGTCCTATCATGGAAGAAAAAACCATTTTATGCGATTTCTTCATTTTTGGTCTTGTAAGAAATGTATTCTTTGTAATTACTGTTCATGCATTGTGGAAGATAGCTGTATACTTTTGGTCGTACCGGATAACTCTCTTTGTACTCAGATTTGGATGATTCAAAGTTCAAAGATGATGGGAAGAAGATTTCGAAGATGTAAGGAAGTGGGTGGGACAAAAAGGGTCATGGACGAGAAAACTAGTGGAGGGATAAAACGGTAACCACCTGAAATGTAGAGTGATTGGGTTAGATATATTCTTTTTAGAACTCATGTATAT
>PYAF01006353.1:1043606-1069678 GCA_007407185.1 Glycine tomentella
GAAAGTTTGTAACTAATTGACCACATTATAATTTTTTTTTTCTTTTTTTGGGGGGGGGGGGGGGGGGGGGGGGGGGGGGGGGGGGGGTGTGGGAGGAGATGTTCCAATCCTGATTTCCAGAATTGTTTGAAGAAAACTAAAGCGTTCACTTTGTGGCAGAAAATATGTGAACAAATGTCGCTTAATACTGATTTGCATATTTGTTTTAAAAAACTCGAGCTTGCAATTTGTGGCAGAAAATCTGTGAACAAATGTCGCTTAAATATTAGGTTGTCATGAAATGACAAAATTTAGATGCAGCGTTTATTGTGTTGGCCAATGTTATTTTGATGTTTGAATGTAATTTCATAGTTTGTCTTCATTCCCTTTTTCTATTACTTTTTTTTTTATTCTTTCGCTTTTTCTATTTCAGAGTTGTGTTTTTCAGAACCATTGAATGTCGCTTAAATGTAGTCTTTTGATGTAGAGTTGTTTTTTTCGTAAGGTTATTAAATTTATTTGCATGAATACTATGAAACTTAACTAATTCCAAACTACTAAGGGTCCTAATGATGGTGTAAAGTGAGTTTTATGGGCAATTGAAAATCTGTTATTGAAAAAATCCCTCTGTTCTTGTATGTTTAGGATTCCTCTCACTTCTCTAAACTTTGATTCATATTTTTATAGAGAAATCTTTTATCATGGATGCATGATGGGAATGAGAGAATGGTTATTTTTAGCATTTGCAAGAACTGAGAGGAAACAACGCCACAAATCCAATCACATAAAATAACAAGTGTTTGCAATTTCTGGAGTCAATATTATTGTTTAGTGTAACCTTGTTATCCTCTTGTTCTCTCTTGTTTCACATAGTAACTTTTAAGATGGAGCATTAAGTTGTCCGATAGCACTAAAAGTCACGTAGGATCATATAATAATATATAACCTTCTTTAAATAAACAAGTAACCTAATATTTAACCATAATGATTTTTAAAACTCAAATTAGATCATTTAATAAAATTGAGATTATATATGAAAGTGAGAGTATTAAATTTAGATCATATAATCATAATTTGAGGATTGACATTTAATGTTAAAAAAAAGTTACATAATTTTTTTCAAAATTCATATAATTTTTTAAGTGATCATATTATATTAAATCTTAATCGTCTATATTTAATTATATGATTAAAATTTAATTGTCTCATTTTTATATAAAATAATTTTCTCTCATGATATATATATATATATATATATATATATATATATATATTTCAATTCAATGTTAACCTTTATGTAAATTCAACTCATCAAGTCTTGTCTAGTGAAAATTACTTGTTTTTTTTATTCAGAATACTCCAAAAGGTAATCCATAGTATTTTAAAAACATATCATTTTGGTGGTTTTTTTTGTGTTTTCAAAAATGAACTCTTGTTTTTTTTTTCTTTCCCGAAAAGGTATCTTTAACATTTCGACAGACAACAATCTTAGAATATTTTAATAAATTTGAGTAACATATGTGATATACTTCATGACAAATGAGATTCCAGTTGCTTTAAATATTTTTTAAGCATGAAAGTGGATTTTGTAAGTGCAAGAATTTTTATGTATAATGTCACATAAAATATTATACTGTATATGTTATATTATCATGTCTTATCCATTCACATGCATATTATAATAAATTATAAGCATAATTATGTTACTGTAATAAAATTGAATTGAATTCTGTAAATTGTAAAACTTGATTTTATGTAAAAAAAAATGGAAATGATGAATTTAAAGGAGGCAGTATATATAGAGAGAGATAAAGCAGTGGGGTGGATGAGGCGAAACTCGAGAGGGTAAGGTTTTGCATTTCATTTGACGAAGAGTGAGAGTCTTATCTGTCGTCTCCGATCTCTGATCTCTGATCGCATCTTCATTCCAAAAATGGCTGTTTCGGCTATCACTGGAGCGAGGCTAACCCTAGGGATGCCTCTTTCCTCTTCCACGCGATCACGAACCGTCGCAATGGCCGTATCTGTCGACCCCAAGACCGATAACAAACTCACTCTTACCAAGTCCGAAGAAGCTTTCGCTGCGGCCAAGGTACGCTTTAGCTTGCTCTTCCTTCCGTCTTCCCTCCTTTCAATTAATTGGAAATTGAAATTGATTTTGATTTTAGGAGCTGATGCCTGGAGGCGTGAACTCCCCAGTTCGTGCCTTCAAATCCGTGGGTGGTCAACCAATTGTGATTGATTCAGTCAAAGGGTCTCGTATGTGGGATATCGATGGCAATGAATACATTGACTACGTTGGTTCCTGGGGTCCTGCAATCATTGGTCACGCTGATGATCAGGTAATTCTTCAAATGCTAAATACTCTAGAAAAAACATTAGAATGGATAGATAGGGTCATACTCAAATGTGAAAATTAAACTCTATATTGAACACATTCACAGGTGCTTGCAGCTCTGGGTGAAACCATGAAGAAAGGAACCAGCTTTGGTGCACCCTGTCTGCTGGAAAACACTTTGGCAGAGCTGGTTATCGATGCCGTCCCCAGCATTGAAATGGTTCGCTTTGTCAATTCAGGCACTGAAGCTTGCATGGGTGCGCTCCGTCTAGCCCGTGCTTATACTGGAAGAGAGAAGATCATCAAGTTTGAGGGCTGTTACCATGGCCATGCGGATCCTTTTCTTGTTAAGGCAGGTAGTGGAGTTGCCACCTTAGGACTTCCTGATTCTCCCGGTGTCCCCAAAGCTGCCACTTTTGAAACCCTTACAGCCCCCTACAATGACACTGAGGCCGTTGAGAAGCTCTTTGAGGCCAACAAAGGAGAAATTGCTGCTGTTTTCCTCGAACCAGTTGTTGGAAACGCTGGTTTCATTGTTCCTAAGCCTGATTTTCATAGTTTCTTGCGCAAGATCACCAAGGAAAACAATACCCTTCTTGTGTTTGATGAAGTCATGACTGGATTTCGTTTGTCATATGGAGGTGCTCAAGAGTATTTTGGCATAACTCCAGATATAACAACTCTAGGAAAGATCATTGGTGGAGGTCTGCCAGTGGGCGCTTATGGAGGGAGGAGGGATATTATGGAGAAGGTGGCACCAGCTGGCCCAGTGTATCAGGCTGGGACCTTGAGTGGGAACCCTTTGGCCATGACTGCAGGCATAGAAACCCTGCAGCGTATTAAGGAGCCAGGAACTTACGAGTACTTGGACAAAATCACTGGTGAGCTTGTTGAGGGCATCATCGAAGCTGGGAAGAGGGCAGGCCATGCAATATGTGGTGGGCATATAAGGGGGATGTTTGGGTTTTTCTTCACAGAAGGACCAGTGTATAATTTTGCAGATGCCAAAAAGAGTGATACGGCCAAGTTTGCTAGGTTCTTTTGGGGAATGTTGGCGGAAGGTGTCTATTTGGCACCTTCCCAGTTTGAGGCTGGCTTCACCAGCTTGGCACATACTTCTGATGACATAAAAAAGACGATAGCGGCTGCTGAGAAGGTTTTCAGGGAGATCTGATTGTTATTTTTTTTTTTTTTGTTGCAAATTTAGTTTTCGGAGGGTGAATTTTGTAGACACTTAGATTATTGTTATGGCAGTTGCTTTCGTTATGATCTGTATCATTTTCCCATCCTGTATCTATCCAGTGTATTAGGTTGAGCTGTAAGTTACTTGAATTTGAAAGCTTGTAAGCATTCGAATTCATTGTTTAACTCATAATTCTAGTTTCAAATGTTATGTTTTTAATGTGGGCATGCATTTTGCCTATGCATTACATATCAGTATACATCTTTGTGGACTACACACTTTCGGGGTGGGAATAGATAGAGAATTGTCTTGGTGCTAGATAAATTAAAGGTATATTTGATAAATTGAACTAATTTTTGAGCTGTGATCCAATATTGATATTCTTTAGGTAACAGATGAACCGTATTACTTACTGGACGGATGAACCTGAACATGATGTCAAAGTTTGTTGTAGCAAGGATGGACTGTATGCTTTACTTGTAGATTAATTGGACAAAGTTTGCATAAATCATTAGTTAAAGTTACATTGTATGCATTTTTTTTTGGCCAGCAAAAATAAAGTGTATATATATATATATATATATATATATATATATATATATATATATATAAAGAATTGTTCTGCATTACAAGAAGTACTGCAAAACAATACCCTAGAATACAAAACAGAACGAAGGAAGCTTAAAACATAGATACATGATAAAAGCCACCTGAGTTCTGACTTAATCTAGGTGAACGTACAAAAAATGTCGTATTCCTACCCTCCCCGGTTACAAAAGCCTCCCCCAAATTAGTAGACCAAACGTGAAAAGGTAAAATAAAACCATCCTCTAAATTTCTAAGCCATGACCAGCATAAGAATATCGCATCCTCCATCAAAATGTGCCTATTAAAACTGGCCTCCTGAAAAATGATTTTGTTCCTGTGGCACCAAATTGTCCATGTCATGGCAACCCACCAAGTCTGCCATCTCAACAATCTGATTCCATTGTGTCCATAAAAAAAGTGTTGCAGGAAATGTTCTTTTGGGGTTATGTGAGATACACTTGCAACCTTGAGCCATGACAGACATTCCCACCACAATGGTATAATTTTGTTACAGCTAAAAAATAAATGAGACACATCTTCCTCTGTATTCCTGCAGAAAGGACATAAAGTGTCGCTGAGTTCCACATTCCTGCTACGTAAGTTCACTTTAGAAGGCAACCTGTCCCTAAATAGTCTCCAGACAAAGCATATTGCCTTATTAGGTACTTTTAACTTCCATAGGTCCTTAAATATATCCTCTTGAGGCAGAGTATTCACTTCACGGTCAATATAGTGATATGCACTTCCCACTGTATATTTTCCACTCTTATCAGCCATCCAAGTCCAGGTGTCATGATTCTGAAATTGTATAGCCATGTCTTGAATATCCTTCATGAAGTTTACAGCAGCTTCTACCTCCCCCTCCATAAAATGTCTTCTCCAGCTAAGCTTCCATTCCCAACCAGATTGAGTCATTGTACCCATATTATGAATGTATTGTCGTTGTTGATTAGATATCTGATACAATCTTGGGTATCTTACCTTCAGATTAGATCCATCATTTTGCCACCCATCTTCCCAAAACATTATCCTGGAACCACAACCCACCTTCCATCTAATTCCACTTCTAAGCCACTGCCCCTCTTCAGTGGAATTGTAAAATAAGCTGAGATCCCTCCACCAAATAGATTCTTTGCCAGTTGTTGTAGGTTCTGTCAAACTCCTTCAGCCCCCATACTTTGAGTCTAAAACTTGTGCCCATAATTCCTCTTGCTGGTGGAATAAGTTCCAATACCATTTCCCCAGTAGGGAGTGGTTAAATTTAGTTAAATCTTTAATTCCCAGCCCCCCATTCTCCTTTGGTTGACAGATCAGCTCCCATTTTACCCAAGCTATCTTCCTTTGTTCCTCGGTGCCACCCCATAAGAACCTCTTCTGGATTCTCTCCAAGCAAGCTATCACCTTCTTCGGAGCCCTGAAAAAAGATAAAAGGAAAATAGGAATCGAATTTAAAGTTGACCTTATCAAGGTCAGCCTCCCCTCAAAAGAAAAGTATTTCCTTTTCCACTTAGCTAACTTTCGCTCATATTTTTTGATTAAGAAATCCCATGTCTCAATACACCTTGGATTGGCTCCGATAGGAACACCGAGGTATGAAAATGGTAGCGTTAGCCTTCTACAATTGAGATAGGCTGCAGCATTATTGGCCCACTGATCGTCCATCCAAAGACTCCAAATCTGCTCTTAGCAAAGTTGATTTTCAGCCCCGATCAACATCACCTTAATGACTTTCACATTTTTGGTCGATGCCTTACCAAAGAATATGGTATCATCAGCATACTACAGAATGCTGATTTCAGTACCTTTCCTCCCCACCTTATATCCTTCAAACATATTCTTTGATTGAGCTTCTCTCATCATTCCAGTCAAGCCTTCAGCCACCATGTTGAATAGGAGTGGGGCAAGTGGGTCACCTTGTCTAAGGCCTCTTTGTGGTGAGAATTCAGTAGTAGGACTGCCATTCACCAAAACTGATACAGAAGGGGATTTTAGACACCCTTCAATCCACATTATCCATCTAGAGCAAAAACCCATCCGCTTCATCATGTATGACAGAAATTCCCAATTAACTGAGTCATACGCCTTTTCGTAGTCAACTTTAAACACTAGGCAGCTTCTGTTTTCCCTTTTTGCCTCATCAACAACCTCATTTGCTATGAGCACACTATGCAGCAGTTGTCTCCCCTGTATAAAAGCTGATTGCCGGTGGTCAATAATAAAAGGTATCACCTTTCTCAACCTTGCAGCTAGTACCTTAGCCAGAACCTTATACACACAGCCTATTAGAGAGATGGGCCTAAAATCATTTAATCCTTGTGGGTCATTAACCTTGGGGATTAAAGATAAGAAAGAAGCATTACCGCCCTTAGGAATTTTACCATTTACATAAAATTCATCCATGAACCGCAGAAAATCAGCTTTAATGATCTCCCAAAATTGTTTAATAAATTTGAAGTTAAATCCATCCGGTCCATGGCTCTTTTCATTGCCACAATCCCATACTGCATTCTTCACCTCCAATGCATCAAATCTGGCCGTCAAAATGTCCCTGTGCTGCTGTTTGATGGCTTTGAAGCTAATTCCATCTAAGTTAGGTCTGTTCAAAACTGGCTCCTCAAATTTCTTCTTGAAGAATCGCCTAATTTCTTCTTTGACAGTGTTGGGCTCAGCAATCCAGCACCCATCAACCATTAATCCTCTGATCATGTTACTGTTGCGTTTCCAATTTACAGTCATGTGAAAGAAACTGGAGTTGCAATCCCCCTCTTTTATCCACTTGGATCTAGCCTTCTGCCTTAGGATTGAAGCATTTGCCATGGCTGCAACCCATAGCTCTTCCTGAAGTTGTTTTCTTTTCTGCATCTCATCATCATTAAACTGTCTCCCATCACCCTCAGTTTCTAATTTGTTAAGTTCCGTCTGCAAAGATTTAACCTTCAACTGCATATCACCAAATTGTGTTTTATTCCACAGCTTAATCCTCTCTTTCATGTTATTGAGTTTTTGTTTTATGACAAAACCCCCCCAGCCACTGATCAAATTTGAATTCCATCCCTCACTCACTATCTTCCTGAATGAAGTATCCTGCAGCCAACAGTCCAAGACCCTAAATGGTTTTGGACCCCAATCATCCTCAAAGGATCTCAGTAAGATAGGGCAGTGGTCCGAGAAATTCCGTTCCAGGATAATCTGAGTTGTGCCCTGCCATTTAGTGATCCATTCTGCTGACAGTATTGCTCTATCCAGTTTACTTTTGGCCGTCCCATTTGGTCTATACCATGTAAACTTGAGCCCAATGCATGGTACCTCCTCCACTTCTAAATCAGTTATCCATTCATTAAACTCCTGAACAATACCATCATCATAATATCTCTGAGACAACCCCACTCTTTCTTGAGGTTTTCTTATATTGTTAAAGTCCCCTATCATGCACCATAACACCCCCATGTTTGAAACTCTCAATTGCCTTATGTCTTCCCATAGTTTTCTTTTCTTAGATACCTCACAAGGTGAATAAATATTCACAACCATAATCTTACTGCCATCAGCAACCCAGTTCCCATCCAAGTATATAAATCCATCCCCCAGCACCTTATTCTCCAAGGTAAACACCCTCTTATTCCAAATACAAAGCAGACCTCCAGCCTTATTGATTGCTGGCAGGAATTCCCATTTGATGTCATCAATTCCCCAAAGTGCATTGCACACCTTATCATCAGTTATTTCTTTTTTTGTTTCTTGTAAGCACAGCATATCCACCCTTTCTTGTGAAATCAGTTTCCTAAGTGCAGGCCACTTAACACCCCTCCCCAGCCCCCTGATGTTGTAAGATAGAATCTTCATAAATCACCACCATTACCCCCCATCCTCAAGAACTCAGCCTTATCTTTGCTTTCCATCTCGAGCATACTGTTCACTAAATCTGCCTGGTTATATCCCTCCACACCTAATAATTTTGTTATCTCCCACTCACTATCATCATCAATTCTCCAATCATGTTTTGAATAGCTATGAGCTGCCTTTGCCTCAGATGAGCTATGTCTGTCTTCCATACTCATGTTATCCCACTCCGCTACAGCCTTGAGGCCACCACCCCTGGATGATGAAGGGGAATTTTCTAAGTTGGAAAGTACATGCATGACCTCTTTTCCTTTGTTTCTGGACTGCTGAATGACCTCCGTTCCTTTTTTGCTGGACTGCTGAATGGGTCTTTCATGTTGAGATCCACAATTTGTTATGGCCTTAGTATCCTTTTTGCACCCCTTGTTTCTGATATATACCCTCCCCTTAAAATTAGGCCCATAGTTGTTGTGGCCCAATTCCTTTTCTTTGCTTTCAACTGAACTCACTATGGTAGGGCCCAGCAGATTACGTTCACCTCCTTCTGTCCCACTTACCCCATGTGGCTTTATATCCTGTCCATCCAGAATTTTTTGTGTGTTTGTTTGCTCCTTTGACGTGTCTTCTACAGCGCCATCCCTTATCCCTACACACCCTGCTCTGTTGTCGTTATCAGATGATATCCCAGCCACCGATGTATCATCTGCTTCACCCTTAGCCCCCTGGCCACCAACACTGTTGTCTGCATCATAGGATATCTCCGTACGATTGACAATCTTATGCGTACAGGGTGCCTGCTCTGCACCACCGACTTTGCCGCCTGACTTATCGGGATTCAAACGTGAAACCGTCGGTTCGTGCACACTATTTTGACCATCAGGTATGGATCGCTGGTCCAAAACGAAGCCTTTCGGTTCCTCCCTGTCGTTACCCGTCGCTCTACGCTGGGCTGGAGTCTCCGCCACCACCTCCATAGATTCCTCCACCACCTCCATATTTTCCGGTGGTATACTCATCTCCATCAAACTGTCAACGGAAGAAATTTCTTTCGACGACGCGTCATACCTTCCCCTTCTACACCTGCACGAGCTATTACCCGTCTCCTCTACCAAATTGATTTTGTATGTCACGCCATTAATGGATGCCGTAACGTCGTGATGGATAATGGGCTGCCAAGGAGTTTTGATAAGCACCCGAGCCCTATCCAATCTGTGGTGGTCCTCAGTATCATCATCCAAATCAACCAGATCCCCTACCCCAGCAACAATCTGTCTAAAGGATTCTATGTTCCATGCGTGCAGTGGTATTCCCCAACATAATATCCAGACCAGCCTAAAGCCCGGCTTCAAGTCTGGCGACCATTTATGCAGCGTATGAAACAAAGACAAACCGTTTTCATCAATTTCTCTGCACATTGCCTCTGCTTTAGAATCGCTAAGTCCCTTTAATAGGACCATGTCATCACCCATGTATATGGGTGTGATATCATCGTCCCCGTCCCATGAAATCTCCTCTTCTAATCTGTCAAATTTCGACAAATTTCTAAGCCTGCCAATCCATGCCTTGCTATGCCATTTCCACTTCTCCAATGGAATAGATAGCTGAATGGTTGACTGGGATGGTGACGTCGCCGCTAGAGCATGAACTGTAAGTCGTCTCCTCCTCCCGTTGTTGTTGGACGACGCAAGAGCTTTCGCGTATGATTGTCGATACGGTATTTGTCTTTGATTATCATCGTACCGCTCTGGTTGAGCCCAAGTAACTTTCTCCTTGCCCTTACTTCTCACCGGCATTTTGTCACTGACGATCTCCCTTTGATGGTGATGGTCCGTTTTGGTCCATTCCCTACTATGCTTAGGCAAGTTGACGTGTAGCTTGAGTCCGCCGACGACCAGATTATCTAACTTCCTTTCAAGGTAACCCACATCCTTAACCCCTTTGAATCGCACAAACCCGTATTTTCGGCCACTCTTGTTTCGGTTCTTTGCAATGAAAATCTCTCTTACATCTCCCCACTTTTTGAATTCTGTCCATAGTTCTCTTTCCCCAATCTCCTCAGGGAATCGAGTGAAATAAAAGGAAGTTATCTCCATCCTATCCCTCCAGTCCTGTCTCGCCTTCCCCCATCGTCGATCCTCCGCATTCTCCATACCTCGTTGATCGTAACCATATCCGTCGTAGTTGAGACATGGTCTAGCCTTGTATCCCTCACCGGACCGCTCTCTAATCCTATTTCTGTGACTAACTCTCACCCACTCAGTGTCTCTCTCTCTAAAATTCTCTCTCATCTCTCATGCCTTGGAAAGCAGAAAAACTACATTGTATGCATATTTGTTCCTCTGACGACAATTATCAGCAAGTGCCACTGCACGGTTACATACTGGTTTATTTAGCGAGGGTTCTCCCTTTTATGGGTCTGAGTAGTGAGTAGTTGAACTGTCACTGGGAGTCTCAAGTGCCTTACGAAAATTCCCCAACCATCAGTTTGGTAAGTTTTATAAATCTCTTTTTTCTTTCTTTTGCAAAGTATCATTATTTGAAAATGTACAATATCACTTAAGTAACATAAGATACTAAACAAAGAGCATTACAATAATGCATCGCAATTAAATAAAAACCAACTCAGGTGCTAACGTCCAAAGCCAGAAGTTTCTGCACTGCTGAATGAAAGTTTTTCACTTTTCAAGACAAAAACATTCCGGGCAAAAAAAAATTCTGCTAAATGGCGGTGACTGGAAAATAAATTAACAGGTGCATTACTCGGAGGATATTTTAGGAAGACCAAGACACCAGCAATAAGGAACTTTCTGTCGCATGGACGAAAGTTATAGATTTTTTGACATGGTAAATTGTGTTGCGTTCTTTTTTATTTTTATACTTCCATTCCTGTATTCTCAAGAGTTCTAGGTTCAACATATTTTTTTCTACAAGCACATTACCTTTTCCCCATGCATATTAAAATGAAGCAAAACATGATAGGGAAATTTTTTGACATAGGCTGAACATCAGATATTTATATAACAAATAATAACGAAACTGTTAAATTACAACCTCAAATGTATCACAACCTTCACATGAAATGTACAGTGCAGTTAAATTAAACTTTGTCCTCATACAAAATTTGGGTTTCAATCTGCAACCTTTATCAAGATGCTCTGTGTGGACTTCAGCCAGCCGGTCCCGTAAAAAGTCCAAAGTAAGCTGAATCTCAGAAGAAAAAGATTGTGTAATAATAATTGTGTAAATAAAGCGAAAGTGTAAGAACAAATGTAATTCAGCTTACAACTTATAACAACATGCAGATATGACTATCGTATATATTCAATTAAAATTATTGTGGTGAATGGTGATTACAAAATATTATATTTCACTCAAATCCCAAAGCCGAGATACACTCTAATATCTCAATATTTTCTCACGGGTGTATACTGCTCTCACTATAAACAAATAAAGGGATTGTGTTTGACATGGGAGGAGTGGAAGCTATTTTTGCGCTGTAGGCACAAATAGCTTGGACATCATGCTTCAATCAATTGAACATCAATGGAACTTCATTTCAGCAGCCACAAACTATTCACCTTGAGAACAAGGTGAAACTTTAGGGCCTAGTACTGATAGATAGCCATTAGTAGTTAATAAGGTGTCTATTAGTGAGGGAGGGAGTTAGGCTAGTTGGGCTGGCTGAGATAGTAGAAGAAATAAGGCATATTGCCTACAAATAAAAAGAGGAGATTGAGAGAGAAATCATCTTACCATTTGAGAAAGGATTAGACTAGAGTAGGGAGAGCCCTAGTCTGTCGAATATCCAGGGAAACCTCTCATTTTGTATCTCGGCCCTAGCCTACAGCGGCTACCATATTGGCATAGCAATTGGGAGTTAGGGTTCATCGATAAAAAATCATTCTTTCCTTTATACTCTTACCGAGATGGTTATGTAGAATTCAATAAGAAAAGAAAAGATACTACAAGTCATTACAAGTCATTCAAGAGACCTGAAACCTCCCCAAATCCTCACTAAATAATTGCTGACCTCTCTCATCTCTCGTCACCCCCCTCCCCCCCAACACGCACTTATGTCCCATGCAATTTCAACTTTACTACATTGCTTCCCAGTTCCCACACTTAATGCCACACAGAAGAGTTTGTTATATCCTATTTAAATCCCCCTCTTGCCCTTGCACATATGCCTCACATGATCTAGCATAGGAGTTTGAAAAAAAGGAAGTAGCCAATCCTCTATATATGCTGGAGAATTTCTCTCCTGCATAGAAGTTAAATCCAGAAGCATAAAGTTTATTTCAGTCTGACATTCAATCCATTTGTATAATCCATATCACTGCATTGAATTTTTAATATAGAGCTAGGCTACTCAAATCTATAGCACCATTGCCCCTTGATTCTCAAACAAGTTCAAGAATAAATACACAAACCACTTCCATGTTCTCCAATAGCGGGAAAATCAAGAGTAACAGTATGGATTTAATTTTACCCTAAATCCAAACCAATCCAACCCATAAATACCCCTACAAAAAACACTAGACTATTTTTTTTTATTCGAGTGGTGCTTTGATACATTTTACAGCCAAGATGGATATTTTCAGTTCTTACAATCAAAGGTAATTTTGGTGATGTGAGATTGACATATAAAGGTATATGAAAGTGTGTTGACATTGGGAGGTTAACAAAGGGAGTAAATATAAGTACCTCACTAGCTTTGTTTAGTTGAAGTTCACAACGAGTGCAGTGTATAAGATTGTGACTGTCTTTAAGCTCTCCTTGCTTACATATAGGACACCAAATCTCTTTCCCATGGGCCTATTATCAATTTTCACAATCATATCAGAGACTTTATTCCAATTAAATGAAAAATGAAAACTTAATTTTTAAGCTTACTTTGTATTTCTTCTATGTTGAAAATACTATTAAAACACTACAAGTACATATTTTTTGCAACACACCGCAGAAACATCATCAAGGATATTGGTTCTCTAATCAATGCAAAGTGGAAATGTCACTGATTATGCAGAAATGACCATAGGATACTTGAGCTTTGGTTTATATTACAGATACAGATATTGGCAGCGAAAATAAGATGCTTATGATCCAGTGACAAAAGAGAGGTATAGATGCAGAATGAAAACCTAATACTGGTGTTAATAAGAGCTGGTGGCCTGGTGCCAATATCTAATGAGACGAAAACTTGGGAAAGTGTAATGTTTTGAATAGTATACCTCATCTTCATTCAGCTGCATATGCTCAAAAACTGCACGAGCCAGGTACTCATCCACTTCATCTTCCCAAGTTTCAATATCACATTCTAAATCTGCAGGGAGATTCACTTATTGAGATATATATATATATATATATATATGTATATATATGTATGTATGTATAATATTAAATGAAAGGAATATGGAAAATTTGAGAGTAAGTAGGTTGCCTTGTATGGGTGATTGGGAATTGAGATCTTGATAAAAGATCCTTTGCATTTCTAACAAAATGTCTTGGCATCCACCATGGTCAGGACCTTCATACTCCCATAACAGCTCATCCGTGTGTTTCATTTTATTGAATTCATCAGATACAATATCCTGGAATGCACACTTCGCGATGTCCTCCTCCTCCTGACACCCAGCATGTCATGATCATGATAACAACAACAAATGATGAATTCATCAGTTACCACTTACCTGTTGGTTGTATCTAAATTTCCAGAGTAAGCGAGTTCTGTCCTCTCGCACCCTTTTGTAGCAATTGTCCCTCAACTGCGAATCGCACCCAACAAGTTTTATTTATGAATAAAAAACAAAGAAGTGATTAGATAGAAAGGGACCTTGTGTTTCCATAATTCATATTTGTTGAATGGAACATCCGATTTTAGGGATGGTCGCGTCGTAGTTTCGTTCTTCTCTTTCTTCTCTTTCACGCTCCATTCTTTACCTTCCTCCATCTCTCTCACGCGCCAACTTACACCCTCCTCACTCTTCCGCTGCCGCTTGGTCTCCAAATACCTTTCAGATTACATACATAATCAATCCAAATTTGAGGACAGATACTTCAAAACTAACTAATATTCACCATAATGGTTGGATGGACTTTTTATTTATTTATTTATTTTGATGAGTTTAATGTTTATATATTAATGAAGTAAAATATTTTTCATTTAATTATAAATTATTATTATTTTTACTTGAGGAATTGAAATCATATCTTTTATTCATACATAAAACAATAAATTATTAACACTATTAAATAATTTATATTATTTTATTTTATTACAAATTTTAATTAAATTTCATAAATTAATATGTAAATTATTTATATATTTTTTAAATTGATTTTCATATTCTGATTATTTTGATTCTAATTATTCACGTAAAATTAAAAATATTTATATATTAAGTATTTTTAATTTATAAATTTTGATCATTTTAAAATATAATAATTTTTTATTAATAATACATAGAAAATAATATTAATACAATTAATTAAAAATAAGTATTTTATTATCTTGTTTATGAATAATTTTATGTAAATAATTAAAATAATTAATATGTAAAATCAATTTTAAAAAGATTCATGTAAATCATTTACATTTAATTTATAAAAATTAATTAAAAATTAGTAAAAATAAAAATATGTAAACTATTCAAAATAAAAAATAAAAAATGATACAAAATAAAATTAAAAAAATCATATATTAAATATTTTTAATTTATAAATTTTGATTATTTGAAAAAATCAATAACTCTAAATTAATGATAATAAAATATAATGTTAATATAATTAATTAAATAAGTGTGTTAATAAATTATTAGTTTATTTATGAATAAAAAATTATAAGTTCAATACTTATTAAAAACTATTATTATTGAGTTTATTTAATCTTTTTTATATAAATATTGTGTCAATAATTTACTCAAAGTTTATACTAATATTAATATGTCACATTAAAATTATGATTGAATCTTTGTAAAATTTGGATAACCATTTTTCTCTAAAAATATTTAGACATGTTTTTAATATGTTGTTGAATGTAATACAATTTTCTTAACTTATTTATGGTTGATTTTATGTTACTATTAACATTCAATATTAAATAAATAGTGTTTTTTTATGACTGACATCAAAAGTATGGACTATGAAGATCTAATTTCCAAGTAATATAAGCGGGCAGTGAGTAGCAGTGAATGGTGCGATGCGGAGCGACCCGAATACCCGACCCAGCTACTGCTCAATTGAATTGATTGATTGATTATGGTATGATAAAATAAAAGGGAAAGAGGATGTGCTCTCTCTCTCTCTCTCTCTCTTTGAATTGGAATTCAACTCTTCTCTTTCTCTTTCTCTTCTCTTCTGTCGAAGAAGACGAAGCAGAAATAGTTACAGAAAGATGCTGGAGAATCTTCAGGCTCCTCCACCAACGGAATCGGCCCCAGTGGTGAAGCGCTATGCTCCTCCCAACCAGAGGTAATGTATTTTCTTTTATATTTATATTTATATTTTTTCAATTCCTGATTTTTCCCATTCTTTCTTTTGCAGGAACCGTTCTGCCAACAGGCGCAAATCATCTGGTCAGTTCACTCCTTATTTTCATCCAATCTTTTATTTTATTTGTTTTTAGATGTCTGAATCACCTGCCTGTCCACTGCCAAATTTTTTATTTTTCCAAATGGGTATAATAGTTATGTCAAAGAAATATAGCCCATTGTTGTCTCATGAGTATGTTGTGCTTTATTTACTTTTGAAGTTGAGCCCTTCCTTATTAATTGCGCAAGTCAAGTTTCGGTTGCAAATTCTATTTGCTGTAGCTCAGCTACTTTTCTTACAGTGCTTATCTTTTGTCTATAGAATGGGAAGTAGATAAGTTATATCTAGTTCCTAGTCTGGGATATACCCTGATTTCATTTACCATCCTATGGTTTCAACTTTATTCCCTCATATAACCATCTTTTTTTAGGCATGTCAACAATAAAAAACAGCACCTTTTCCCCCCCTTCATACATACACCTCCCGCAGATCATTTTGAAAAAGGATATAAAAGGAATAGGTTGGTTATATGATGATGGAATGAATCACAGGAGGAAGTATGACAAAGTTTAAAGAAAAAAGTGTTTTTGACATCCAATGCTAGTTGACACCTTTCAAGAGAAAGAGGGAGAAGAGAGAGTAGTATAGGTATGATAGGTGATATGATTTGATAGTCTTAGAATGTGGGACTTGGATTTTTCTCCATGCCCTTCCTCACGCCCTACACTTTTGGACTTGGTGTGTGGAAGACACCGTGGGTGGTTCGTTTAATGGATCTAAGATAGGTTTTTATACCATCTTAGAATGTGGGTTTGAGCCTAACTCAACTCCATAAGCTAGCTCATAGGGTGAGGGTTGTCCTCTACTAATATATTGATTATATTTTATCTTGGCCGTATCTCTAACCAATGTGGAACTTGTATTTTTCTCAATAGATAGGCAGAGAGAGATAGGGAGAAAATAAGGGTGTCAACTAGGTGTTTTATATTTGTGAGTGTAAAAAAATCAGGACTCAAGTTTAAATGACAAGGTGAGACATTGAAATTGGGACAAACTGCAGGGGTGAGTCAGACACAACATAATGAAGTTAGTTTTGCACACCCTAACATTTGCATATAGTTACGAGTTTATACAACTTAAAAGAAACAAAACAGATTTAAGACCTGTTTACTCCGGTTAAACTCTTACTTTATATATCTTAATTTCTAGTATTTCTTTAGACATTAATGATTTTCTTCTGTATATCAAAATATTGTCAATTTAACAAAAAAGTTTACTTACATGAAAAATCTAATAGCTAGAAATGGATTTTGAAAAGGCTAAAGATAAATTGAATCAGTTTGACTTTGTGGGGCATATTTCAAGGCATCTCTCGTCCCCCCAGATCCATCCCTGTTGACAACAGACTAATAACAGTGTCGGCTTCAGCCTTCAGGAACTGTCTTATGGGAAAGAAGTTAAAAGAAATATCACAAGAATTACTGTCAGTTACTCTTAGCCATCAGATTTGCAAAAAATATATAGTTAAACTATTGAAGTTGAGAGGAAGTCTTTATACTTGGTGCAAGTGATTTTTTTTCTTCTATAAGTTGGTTGTCTTTTATTGACTTATGTAGATCGGCTTGATCGGACAAACAGTATCGGGAATGACTTAGAAAACAATCAAGTTGCTTATTCAAGAAGTGTTCACATTCCAGATCACGGAGATGCTGGTAGCAGTAATCTTCTTAATGAGAATCACTATTCAAGATTAATAGCTTTAGAAGGGTGTAGTTGCAGTGCAGCTGCCCAGCTTCTGAATGATCGTAAGTATATCCCAAACTTTGCTTGAGAGTACTTGCATATATTGAGCAATTACATATTCTCTCACTCTGATGATTTCTAGGTTTTCTTATTAGAACATTACCGTGAGTCTGTCTATGACAAATGACAATCAGTTTGAATTAGTAAGAATAGTTTTGACATGTGCAGATTTTTGGGGCATATGGATCATGATGGCTTCATTGAGCTTGTTGGTTGAATGGGGATGCCTAAGGCCAACTTCTAGTTTTGCTAATATGGTTTTTGCTCATCTATTCTTGTTGGATTCCAAAGTGTTAATTTCCATCCCATTGAGTTAGTTTCTGTTAGACCCTCAATACAGGGTTGGGCAATTATAGTCAGGAGCAGTTAGTGAATAATTAACTAAGCGGTTGCATGCCTTTTGTTTTCATTAGACGTTCTATTGTCCTCAGTATTTTAACTATTCACCTCTGCACCAAACAGAATTTAAAATTTATTGGATTGCAAAGTGGAAGGGATGGGTGGGTGAGGCTGGAGTTTGTTCATTTACTTACAAGCCCAGTATGTTTTGTCCATATCCTTGGTTATCTTTGTTGACCATTAATTTTTGTTTCAGGTTGGACAGCTGCAATACAATCCTACAATAATCCCAAAGATTCATCTGGTTAGTGCACAACCATGAAAAATGATATCTTGTTTATAGTATTTGACTTCACAACCATAAAAAATGGCATCTTTTTTATAGTATTTATTTTGACGACGGTTTTAAGTCGCCATTTCTTAGTGACTTAATTTGAGGTCATCAGTGAAACTATGAATATACTTGAGATTGAATAATTGTGTGTATTATATGAGCACACAGGGAATATATTTACATCAGTAAGTACATAAACTAATGTATCATATACAAGATGTGATACTATTATATTATATTCGCTATACTACTATTCCCCCTCAACCTGATGCATATATATTGTGAGCACCTATCTTGTTACATATATATTCAACCCGAGGACCTCCTTCTCTATAAATCATCTTGGACATAAACGGGGCTAGTATATATGGGACAAAGACAAGGGTCAGTGCATCTGAGACATAAAGAAGGGCCAGTGCAACTGGCACAAAGGCAAGGGCTAGTGCATGTTGGATATGGCTCATACTTTGCCTTCAGAAAATAAGCATGGGGGTTCCGCTTCGACCGGGGGGTAGGGGGCAGCGCCCCCAGAACTTTTTCGAGGCTTAGTACTGATGTTGGTCTGGGGTTTTATTATTTGCAGTTTGGACTTGGGCCCATGAATAGCTACGGTGCTTAGGGTTTCTAAGCTTATATATTTCCTCGTAACCTGAGTGCATTGTAACGAGTGTGTGAGGATAATATTGAATAGCTGGACGTAGCCCACATTGGGTGAACCAGGTTAAACACTGTTTGTTATTTTCTTCTTCCCTTTCTCTCTTTTTGCTTTCTCAATTGCTTTGTGATTGCTCGGTACCAACAGTGCAACTAGGACAAAGACAAGGGTCAGTGCAACCGGGATAAAAACAAGGGCCAGTGTAACTGGGAAAAAGACAAAGGTCAGTGCAACTGGGAAAAAGACAAAGGTCAGTGCAACTAGGACAAAGACAAGGGCGAGTGCAACTAGGATCAGCGGAAGATGAGTCAGGCGATGGTGTCACTAGAGCGGTGGAAGTGGCAGTTCATAGCGGAAAATGTAGAAAATGTCCCCGAAAAGCAAAAACAAATGAAAAATAATTGCTAGAAAAGGTACGTCAAGTATAATGGTCCACTAGAATGTGGAAATAGGTAGCTTCCGACAGTATGAACAATATTTTCGGCAGCATAAATAGTGTTTCCGGTGTCATGAACAGTGTCACGATTGGGGTGAACAGTGTTTTTCGGCGGAGTGAACAGTGTCTCCGGTGATGGTGGCGGGAACAACGAAGAACAGTGCTTCTGACAATATGACCAGTGTTTCCGCATCGTGAACAATGTCTCGGTTGGTGGGAACATTGTTTTCCGGCGGAGTGAACAGTGTATCCGATGATGGTGGCAGAAACAAACGGAGAATGAGCAAAGGGGTCCACCAGGGACGATCGGTCCCCGGTGAAGCACGATCCCTCGTTATCCCTCAACTAGGCTCTAATACCAACTTGAGATTGAATAATTGTGTGTATTATATGAGCACACAGAATATATTTATAATAATAAGTACAAAAACTAATCTATCATATACAAGATGTGGGACTATTATATTATATGTGCTATACTACTCTAATAAATATGAAGTGATTCAGACTGACTACTGTTGGCCAAATATTTTTGCATGTTTGTCTAACAGTTTCTTGTAAGTGTAATTGCATATTGCATTTATATTAAACTACAAATGGAAAAGGGAGTAAAACAAATATTTTTAACTTCATTATAAGCTGGAAACTGGATAAGTTATTTGACTTTATCTTCCTTTCTGATAATTTCTTCTATCATATAACCAAAGTTCCTGCGCATGTAATCAATATGCATAGTCTGGTGATTTTGAAGCATCTAATTGAAGTTGTTAATTACTAATTAGATTAATCTTATGTCATTCATGAGTAATTGATGATTAGATATGTTAGGAGCGGTCTATTGTATAATTAAGATGCTTATGAGAGTTTTGTTGACTCTAATCAAGTAACTAAAAGATGTTCTTCTTACCTTATACACTAGTTAGTGTAAATAGTGTTTAATTTTTTTGGATGGGTCTGCATCTCAACCACGTGCAGGATCAGTAATGCAGTCTTTCATTCATGATTCTCATTTATACTTAGTAGTCTAAGTGCTTTGATGTATTTCAAGCTGAAAACTCATTTAAGTGATGGATATCATCATTCTTTCATTGAAGCGTCGTTCTATAAGCAGTGGTGTTGACTATTTTTGTTTATATGTTGGATCTCTTGTTTAACCATTTTTCTCACTTCTGTGAGCATCTATCACATGGAGGATTGATACCATGGACAGCTTTGGTAACTGCTAGCAATAATAAATTATGTGCTGCATATGAACTGTTAAGCTTTCCCAATTAGCTTGATTTAAAGGTGCTGTAGATGTTGATATCAACTGTTAAGCTTCGGCGTGTGTTCTGTATTGCTGGTACAAAGTCTGCTTTTTAATTTTTCTTGCTACTTTGATGTTTCAGAAAAGCCAGTTATGTATTCAAGTGGGACGTCAGTATGGATTCCGTTCAGACCCCCTCAACAGGTAATTTCCTTCTCCTCCCTCTTATCATCTCATCAGATTATGGTCCCGGCTACAAGTGCTTCCTCTTCTGTGTCACAACAGGACTTCCTGGGAGAACTTCGTCGCCAAATGCACAGTGCTAATCCTAGTTTCACCACATGATGGTTGACTTGGATTGTTTAATAAAGTTTTGGAAGATCGTGGATTGCTGAATGCTTTAAGAACACTTTGATGCTCAGCTACCTATTGTTTGTGTTTTTGTGACTTGTTTTGTCAAACTCATTACTAATATATGTATCTTGAAAATCAGATTCAGAATATCAACCTCGCCTGTGTATGTGTAAATTGGGGTGCCGCTCATTCAGGAATTGTATTTAAAGATTTATTCTGTATGCTTACAAATAGTAGCTTTCATAATAGAGCTGGGGTATGACGTTTTTGTTGTTGTTTAAAAACAAACTTAAACTGAAATATTTGATATAACACAAACTATAATAAACTTTTCAAGATTAATTATCATAGAGTATATATCATGTTTGTGCCTTTCATCCGTGGGGCTTCTTTTTTGTCGTCGGGCGATGTTTAGATATTTATGGATGGTTAACAATGGAAGGAAGAAAGAATGAAATTAATTGACATCAAATTCAATTATCACACTTTTGTTGGACTATTGTGTAGAATGAAGTTTTTCTTTTATTATTTTGATGGAACGATAAGATTAAAAAATATGCAGTTGATGTTTTTTTTTTTTCTTATTTGGACTTGCAAGTCTAAATAAAGGGCGGAATATAATATAGATATTTGACAAAATAGCATGAAATGCTTTTTATCAACTTTTATTTTATTCCTACAACAGCATTTGAATTCTACTCAATTTACAGTGGCAGAGCTTCATGGTTGTCCAAGAGATAGCAAAGTGACAACTTGCAAATACTACAAAGTTTAAGTTATGTACTCAAGAAAGAGTCGTTTGAAAAGGAAGCGACTCTTTTTTTTATATATCTATCAAATTGGTACGAAATTATCTTAATTAAAAGTAATAATTAATTTTTGTTGAAAATTGTGAGCACATTTAAGATGAATATTCTTCTCTCGTTATAATTTATTTTATATCTAAGAATTAATCAAGATTTAAACTTGAACCATTTAACTAAGAAATACAATTCATAATCACTTATTCGGAAAAGACTCCAATATTATATGTTATGATAAACATTTTTATGATTACTATAACTTGAGAATGAATTTATGAAATAGTTGAAATGAGTTTATTTTTATTTTTATTTGAGTTGAAATTTTAATAAAATTATTTGTTTTGATTGAAATATGACCGAATAAAATATTGATAATAACATAGAGGGAATATTGGGCCTAAAACAAAAAGAATTGGAGGCGGGCGGAATGGGTTGAAATGAAACTTATCTTGTTTATTGTAACTAAGGAGGAAGCTGCAACGAGCGAAGAGCAGAGAAATGGTGGTTGGGCAGCTTGTGCCTTCGAATTTGTTCCTGAATCGTTCTGCTGCGACCAGACACAGACACTTTCTCTGTGTTTCTGCAAATGACACAACCTCAAACAATATCACGGATAACGGTTCTCCATTCTCAAGTTTCGGAAGACTCAAGGCCCAGAAAGTGAAGACTCTCCTGGTCCACAGAAGAGGAAAGGACCAAAGCCGTAGACGCCCCGTTCACCTTGAAGAAGATGATGATGATGATAGACCCAGACGTTCTCAGTCTCGGTCACGAGGAGGAGAAAGATGGGATATGATTCCCAATTATACTCCACCGGCACAAAGCAAATCGGTGACCGACACCAAGTTTTTCAGCCTCAAGTCCTTTAAAGAAATAGGGTGCAGTGAGTATATGATTGAATCCCTCCAAAAACTCTTGTTCAGCCGCCCTTCCCATGTACAGGCCATGGCATTCACACCTGTTATTAGTGGAAAGACTTGTGTCATAGCTGACCAGAGTGGTTCTGGTAAGACATTAGCTTATCTGGCACCTATCATTCAGCGCCTTAGACAACAAGAGCTTGAAGGTGTTAGTAGTAAATCCTCTTCAGAAGCTCCTAGTCCTAGAGTCCTTGTACTTGCACCCACATCTGAGTTGGCTTCTCAGGTCTTAGATAATTGTCGCTCCTTGTCTAAATCTGGGGTTCCATTCAAGTCTATGGTTGTCACCGGAGGTTTTCGACAAAAAACTCAACTTGAAAATTTACAGCAGGGAGTTGATGTCTTAATAGCTACACCTGGCCGTTTTCTGTTCCTCATCAATCAAGGCTTCTTGCAGTTAACAAATCTAAGATGGTAAACCTCGCCGTCTTTTTCTTTTTTTCAATTACTTACTACAATTACAAATTTATACACTAATTTTCTGTTTTATCATTACACAAGCAGTCATGAAACTAATTTCCATTACTATTTTATCAGTTTCTTGACACAATGCACAACGATGAAATACAAGCTAGTGTAACTTGTTCTAAATTGGTTCTTGGAGTTTCTTGGTCTAGTTGCTGGAGACAAATCTTTAATCTCTGACTCAAATAGTATGACGTAGATTATATACAAGCACATAATTTTTATTAGTCATTTAATGTGTGCTGCAAAATTGATCTCTGTGGCTGATTGATCTGCTGTCATTATGGCACGAATCCAAAATGTGGAAATTGATGTTGAAACTGCACTGATATCATATCAGGAATAAGAATATGGCTACTCTAGAAAGAGGAGTGTAAAAATCAAGGTTCTTTGATCCAAATCAACCGTAAATTCACTCTTCCTTTCTCACTTTATTTTCTTCATTTTAGAGGAGTCCGTTTAAGACTAGATGAATTGCTGGAGTGAAAATGCACTCAGCTGGTCATATATTTATATACATTTCAGAATTAACTACATATAAATGCAATTCCTTAAGTACCTAAGATTAACACTTTGCATGAATCTGAATTCTGAACATTGGGATAAATGTTAGCTGCTGTGGTGTGGATATATGTCCATTCCAATATCTTGTATCATTTTCCTGTTAAATGAATAAAAAAAGTACCCGACTTCCATGCTCTTTCCTTCCTCATTGTGGTTGTCTCCTTTTAGGATATTTTATCCACCCACTCTGACTGTGAAATTTATCTTAACAACAATAATTTGTTGCAGTGCTGTGTTGGATGAGGTAGATATACTCTTTGGTGATGAGGACTTCGAAGTGGCTCTTCAATCCTTGATCAATTCTTCACCGTGTGACACACAGTATTTATTTGTGACTGCAACTTTACCAAAAAATGTTTACACCAAATTGGTTGAAGTTTTTCCTGATTGTGAAATGATTATGGGGCCTGGTATGCACCGAATAAGTTCTCGCCTTCAAGAGGTCAGGCTTCAGCTGTAACTTCCTTTTCCTTCTATTTCATTTTTCTTGGATAGAAGACAGCAAGGCTGAATATTAGAAAACATATTCCCTGAATTTGCTGACTGATTACAGTAAAACTCAGTCCATGTATTTGCCGACTAAGTATGGGAAACATAACCACTGTCTCCTACATGAGATTTAAATTGAATGATTTTTATTCTCAAACTTCATACCATAGCTTGTAACAGATATAAAACTGGTATGGCACACCTGTGTTATATATTCTTAGGGTGCAGGGATATTTTGGTGCTTTATTATATTCTTAGACCACTATAATGCAAATCAATATTTGTTATGTAACTGAATTCTGTGCTAGTTTTTCTCTTTTGAATCATCAGTTTCCATGTACCTAGGTGTGATGATTATCTTCTCATTTGTTCAGATTATAGTAGATTGCAGTGGAGAAGATGGACAAGAAAAAACTCCTGATACAGCATTTTTGAACAAGAAAACTGCACTTCTGCAGCTTGTGGAGGAAAGTCCTGTCCCAAGAACTATTGTGTTCTGCAACAAAGTATTCCACATTCTTACCTTTGAGACTTATCTTTTATATTTTTAATTTTCTATGCAACGTTTGTCCTTTTATTTTGGTATAATTCTCCAAAACAAATTTGCAGATTGAAACCTGCAGAAAAGTTGAAAATTTATTAAAGCGTTTTGATAGAAAAGGAAATTGCGTGCAAGTTCTACCATTCCATGCTGCCATGACACAAGAATCACGGCTTGCTAGTATGGAAGAGTTTACACGTTCTCCATCAAAAGGAGTCTCCCAGTTTATGGTTTGCACCGACAGGTATTATATGTCTAACTTTTTAATTTTGGCTTGCGTTTCTGAAGTTTTATATTTAAGTTAATTTTCACTGGTTTGATGATGATCTGTTGCAAATAAGTCATTATGGTAACTTGTCACAGAGCATCACGGGGAATAGATTTTGCAAGAGTGGATCATGTCATACTCTTTGACTTCCCACGTGATCCAAGTGAATATGTACGACGGGTTGGAAGAACAGCCAGAGGTGCCAAGGGAGTAGGCAAGGCATTTATCTTTGTGGTTGGCAAGCAAGTATCCCTTGCACGCAAAATAATGGAAAGAAATGAGAAGGGTCACCCACTACACGATGTGCCTTCGACTTATTAGCTGATGAAGTAGAAAGTTGAGTTAGTACTTGGAGAGGTTGCTCTCAACTCGACTGCTGAAACATACTGTATTAACTTGAGTGAGCTAGCATACCACCTTATTCAGAGCAACTTGTTGATCCATAGTTGGCTTATTAGTAACATTTGCAGAAGGTGGTTTGCACTTTGCAACACTTGTTGTAGCAAAAGCATGACTTACATTAATTACTACTCTTTATGTATGAAATGGAAGATTGACTGTTACCTATGCTAGTTATTAGGTGCATTTTTACCCGTCGTAGTTTGCAAAATGCAAACATTAACTTGTTTTCCTCTCAAAAAGGAAAACATTTACTCGTTTAATTGTCAATGAAACTAGTAAGAAAGGAAAAACACAATGTGTTAGGATTTAACTAGTACTTGAAGGCTTTTTTGTACTGTAAAAACGGGTATCTAAAGATCCACCACCTATCAATTTTTTTACGGTTAAATTCGTTTTTCTATTATACCATCAATTTACTTATTGAACAGAGAGATTTATGTACTTATTAGCCACATAAGTAACTTGTGGAACACTTGACATGTTTCATAAGTTTTTCTATTAAACATAAGTAATTAGTGTTAAAATAAGGATTATAGTTTGTGATAGATTACACTTTCAATGGCATTTTCATCAAACAAAAATTCTCAATGATTAAAATAACCGAGCTTAAAACTTTTAGGGATCCAAAGTTGTGTTGGGAAAGGCACGTATGCACAGCGGAAAAAATTACACAAATATGTAGTGGTAAATAAAACATTTCCCGCTTGAGTGAACCTGTGAGAAGCGTAATATACGGCAATCCAAAAATCCAAGAGTGCAGAAAAATAGAGAGATAACAGCAAGAAGAACACCAACAAATTTTAACGTGGAAAACCCTCAATGTGAGGAAAAAACCACGGGACCAAGTCCAGAAAAATTCTCCACTATGTAAAATATCAAAGAGTACAGCAAAGAGTTTCTACAACAGAACCTCACAAATAAATGCCTACTCACTCTTAAAATAGTGGGAAATCAACAATGCAACAATATTCAAATAGAGACCCACAACAGGGTAA
>PYAF01006353.1:1072470-1088243 GCA_007407185.1 Glycine tomentella
CACAACAGGGTAAAAATATCTTCTGCCAAAATATGAGAGAAATAAAGTTCTGAGTATACCAGATGAAAGCCCACAATTTTAGGAACAATTGGCTGAAATTTCATGCAAAACAGAGCACAAATGAGTATCCAACCAATACCGCCAAGTGAGCAAAGCTGTCTCTTTTTCTCTCCAGCGGTAGAAGAAACTTGAAAAAAACCAACAAAAAAAACCAAAGGAAGCCGCGCTGCCTTTTCTTCACATATGACTTTTTTTTTTTTAATAATAATAAAAGTGGATGGGCCCAGTTGAGGAGGCCCACCAACAAGTTGTTCTTTAGTTTTAAAGTATACTTCTGAGATGTATTTATACGAAATAACTATAAAGTGAGAGATACTAATATTTTATGTTGAATAAATTCAAGATTAAAATGTTTTTTTTCCTCTTAAATATGAAGATGTTGAAGTTTAATTCTTACAAATTTTTAATAATTTTTTCATCCCATAAATTAAAATCTTTTTTTTTTTTTTTACTTGGACGTAACCTATAATTTTTAATTTAAATTTCAGAAAAAAAATTCTAGGATTTAAAAGCCCCAACAAAATGAAAAATAAAACTCTCACAATTTTTAAACCCCTCTTCATCTTCTTCGAACGCAAGGGCTCTACTTCAGTCTGGTTTGATTATGTCTTGTTATTCAACTTGCTTTTGCCAGCATAAAATATTGAAACGAAAGAATAAAAATAATGAAATGAAAGATTTTTAGATTAAGAAAGAAATAAAAAACAATCGATACTTGAAGCACTCATTCTTGATTCTTGCTACATCAGAAACATTAATTTAACTCTATTTCAAAGATTTAATAATTTCTTGTAGGATGCTAGTAGGTAACTTCGGTGCTTTGAGAGGTTCTGATATCCAAAGGGGCACCCTTGCTGTTGCCAGATTCATTGGTAAGAGAAGCACAAATCGCAAAACCATGCCTAAGACAACCTTCTTCAAGTAAGCCATCAAAAGATATTTGTGGTCACCCATATGTCAATCGGCTCCGATCACGATTTCTCGCCGCCGCCGGCGTTCGACAACCTCCGCGTCGCAACTGCAGCAACATCGACATCGCACAAAATCGTTGCCGCTTCTCTTCGTTTTTATATCTCTGTTTCGAGAAACTTCCTCGCATTCAAAAATTGTGGTTGAGTTTTTGAGGACGAATCCTTCCTCTTCGTCCTTGCTAAGATCGAAACGGTCGCAGCGGCGCGGTTGTTGGTTGGTGGTGGGTGGCGGATCCGAGATCTGGGTCAGAGGTGGGTGGTGGGGGTTTTGAGATGGTGATGGGTAGCGGATCCGAGATCTGGGTTGCGCCGGCGATTTTCTGTCTTTGTTATTGTTTCCGGAGATTTTGGGTTGTTTTTGCTGGATTTGATGATGGTCAATTGCGTCGGCGACCGGAAGCCGATCGCCGGCGAGGCGGCAAAGGTGCTGTCTCCCACTATGGTGCCTAATGGGGTTCGAAGAAGACGAAGTTTAAAAAATTGTGTTGATTTTTTCTGTATTCCATTATGACGATTTTTAATCTCAGAAATCATCCACTTCCACAGTAAATAATGAGACCAAGGAGGGAGTGCATCTAGATACAAAATCAATCAAATTTGGCTTCAGGTTAAAAATATTAAATTTCAATTTTGTTTGAATGAAAAAATTATTCAAAATTTTACAAGAACTAAACTTAAATATTTTGATATTTAGAAGACGAAAATATATTTTATTCTAATTTCAGTCGTTTTCTTTGTATAAGACTCGAAGTGGTTTTTTTTTCCTTTTCTTTTTTCAATGATCAAGGTTATATAATCTATAGCCTTAATTCCTGACGGTTTAATAATAATTTTATTATATAAAGACTTAATGATTATTTGAGATTTTTTTAAGAATTAATATCCATTTTTTTAAAGTTAAAAACTAAATTCCAAAAATTAGAAATACTAAAATGTGTTCAAATGAGATTCTTTTTCTTCAAAAAAAAAAAAAAAAAACTTCTATACTAAAATCATCTTTGAAAGAAACTAATAAGCAAAGCATCTTCTGCGCAATGGTATGCTAAAATCACCTTTAAAAGAAACTAATAAACAAGAGAGAGAGAGAGAGAGAGAGAGAGAGAGAGAGAGAGAGAGCAAAGCATCTTCTGCGCAATGGCGGTTTCGTCAACAACTCAGTTTCGGTACTTTGCTTCAATTTCCTTTCCTTCGATTTTTCACCCTTTCTCTTCCTTTAATTATGAATTTACGATTGCTTTTCTTTCTTCATAACTTGCTTTTACTCGCTTTATTATTGAATCTGGAGTAAATGGTTTTCTTGATATTGACATGAGATGAGAGGGTACCAAATTTTTGCTTACTGAATGATTCGCTTATTCTTTATTATTAGTTTTTCAAGTAATTCATTCATATGCTCACATTCGGACAATGGTGTCTGATTATCGATTGTGACTTTGGAGTCCTGCTACCCTTATGATGCCATTTTCTTTCTTCCCTGTCAAAATTAATGAATGAAGCAGTGTTGGCTTTCCGACTTTATTAGTCATTTGAGTAGTTAATGTTTTCAAAACTAGAATTAGTACATTTCCCAAGAATTCCTTTTTTCTTAATATAGTTACCAAAAGTTTCAGAAACTTTGGACTCCACCAGAAGTTCCAGCACAGAACTAAGTATAAACAGTTTTGCTTCTTCTTACATGTAGAAACTTAGGGAATAGAATTTTATCGCCATGTATCAAGACTCCAATGTCTAGCACCCTTCTTGTGCAATATCTCCCTTGACATACTGATTTCTACTGCTTGCTTTCTGTCCATTTTCATTCATTTTATGTTTTTTATTTCCTTTTGTCCCTCAACGCTTGAGGCTGGACTATCAATTGATTAATTGCAGACCTAGTTTTCATTTTTGTAGTCAAGTTTCTTGCATGTCCAAGTTATTTCAAATTCCTTAATGGAAGGACAAATTGTTTATTGCTTAATTATTCTTCCATTCAGATATGATTTATTTATTTATTTTTTTGTTAGTAAAAATATTAGGTTTAAGTTTTATTTTGTTAAAATCAATTTAAGAATATATAGAATCAAATATCAATATGGAACATCAGTTATAATTAAATATGGAATTTATAGTCATGATCTAATTTGTAATATAAAATTTAAATATTTAATTTGTTCATTATGGAATCTTTAAATTTCACATATGCTGAAGTGTTCTATGCTTCTGTCTTCTTCATTATTTTTTGTTAAATATGATCATTCCAAATGTTTTATGACTTTATTACATAACAGTTCGTGCTTGTATCTCATCTCAATAAGATTGTATTTTTCTCTCCATTTCAGACTTAATGATAGAAGCTTCTCCATTTGTTAATGGTCTATGTCATCCATGGAGATTGATCTTGAGCTACCTATATGTGAGCATGAGATGCTTAAGAGTGGATCTAGTGGAAACGATGTTACAGACACAGCATGTGATATATACCTTGAGGAGCAAAGCATCAATCCTTCGTCAATGACTGAAAACTCTAACGAAGTTTTAAGTGAAAATGCTTTCCGTTGCCAGGATCAGGTAGATTTGAATTCCAATCAAGTGGATGCTATTGATAAATTTCCCTTTAAAGAACCACAGAATGGCTTGGAATTTGAATCAAAGGAGGCTGCCTATTCTTTCTACAGAGAATATGCTCGTTCAGTGGGATTTGGCATCACAATAAAAGCCAGCCGACGCTCAAAAAAGTCTGGTAAATTTATTGATATTAAAATTGCTTGTTCCAGATTTGGAAGTAAGCGTGAGTCTGATACAGTGGTGAATCCACGACCATGTACAAAGACAGGCTGTAAGGCTGGTATGCATATGAAGAAGAAGCAAGATGGTAACTGGATCATATACAATTTTGTAAAAGAGCACAATCATGAGATCTGTCCTGATGATTTTTTCAGGGGTAGCAAACAAACAAGTAATGTAGCTTCTCAGAAGAAGGGTATGCAATTGGCTCTAGAGGAGGGAGACGTGCAGTCGATGATTGAATACTTTGTCTCTATGCAGTGTAAAAATCCCAACTTTTTCTATGCAATAGACTTGGATCAGAATAGACATTTGAGAACTGTATTTTGGGTTGACCCAAAAGGAAGACTTGATTATCAAAACTTCCATGATATTGTGTTGATTGACACTTTTTACCTGAAAAGCAAATATAAAATTCCTTTTGTTCCTTTTGTCGGAGTCAACCATCACTTCCAGTACATTTTACTTGGATGTGCACTGGTTGGGGAGGAGACTGTTTCAGCTTTTATATGGTTAATGCGAGCATGGCTTAAAGCAATGAGTAACCTACCTCCCAAGGTAATTATTACAGACCAAGAGCAATTCTTGAAAGAAGCTGTTATGGAAGTGTTGCCAGATAAACGTCATTGTTTCTGTCTATCACATATTTTATGTAAAATCACCAAGAACTTGCATTATATCATAGATCAAAATAATAAATTTATGGGAAAATTTGACAAATGCATTCATCATTCCTGTTCAGATGAACAGTTTGAAAAGAGATGGTGGAAATTGATTAATAGATTTGAACTAAAGAATGATGAATGGGTTCAGTCATTGTATGAAGATCGTAAAAAGTGGGTGCCTACATTTATGCGGGACATTTCTTTGGCTGGATTGTCAACAACTGTAAGGTATGGAAGTATATCATCCTCCTTTGACAAGTATATCTGTGTTGATTCTACCTTTAAGGAGTTTATTGAACAGTATAATGTTTTCTCTATAGACAGTTTTGACATGGAAGCCAAAGCTGAATTTGAAACAAAACAAAAGCAACCTGCATTAAGGTCTTTATCACCTTTTGAGAAGCAGCTATCTACAATTTATACAGATGCCATATTTAGAAAATTTCAGTTGGAAATATTGGGAATGATGTCTTGCCATCTCCAGAAGGAAACAGAGGAAAGGGCAAATGTAACATTTCTTGTTGATGATTTTGAGGAGCATAAGAAATTTATTGTTTCTTGGAAGGAAGCAGATTTGTATGTCAGTTGTTCATGTTGTTTGTTTCAATACAAAGGTTTTCTATGTAGACATGCAATACTTGTCCTTCAAAAGTCTGGCATAACCAACATTCCATCTCATTATATTTTAAAACGATGGATGAAAGATGCAAAGGCCAATCAATTTGCTGGTGATGTTATTAGCAAGACTGCTCATCGAGTTCAACGTTTTAATGACCTTTGTAGGCAGGCCATTATATTAAGTGAAATTGGATCTTCATCTGAAGATACTTACCGTGTTGCATCCCAGGCCTTGGAAGAAATCTACAAACACTGTGTGAATGCAAACAATTTTGCTAGAAACACTTTAGAGTCCAACAAGTTGGTTCTTAGTGGTTTTGATGTTGAAGAGAAAAATGATGGCTGCCACAGGGCAAAGCCTACTAAGAAAAGGAAGTCATTTAATAAAAGGGTTAGTTGATGATCAACTAATATGGTGTTGCTAGAACTTGTTTTGACTTGTAGTAAGTGGTGGGCCTTCTTAAACAGTTTTTGTATATTACAGGAATGCTCTGATCCAGAAAGAATCAATATCAAGATGCTGGATGATTTCCAAAAGAGGGTTTGTCACTTATTACTTTTTTGGCCTTGTCTTGCATGGATAAAGCTTTGAACTCATATCACTCATACTTTGTAGGATCATCAGTGGTATTTTATGTGCAGGAACAGAGAACTACAAGAGCGCATAACTTTGATAATTGTTACATTTCTCAGCAGGACATTCAAACTGTGGTATGGGGTATTTCTGTGCCCATGATTGTTCCGAAAAGTATCTAATTATAGTACTTTTAACACTTAACAGTTTTCTTAAATGTTCATTCTCTATTAGTTTCTATTTTATTCTTTTGGGTATAAAAGATAATTTTTTGTTCTCACACAGGACTTGGATTCTAGAGCTTCGACTCTTGATGTCTATTATGGGACTCAACAGAATGTGCTTGGAGATGTATTCTCTTTTCTTCTCTGTACTTTTTTCTATAGTTGGATATTGTATAAATTAATTGTTTTTTGTACTTTAAAAGTCGCAGCTGAACTCAGTTTCTGTCATGCGTGATTGCTATTACGGCAGTCAACTGGCCATTCTTGGGCTGGTAGGGGCGCATGTACTTTCTCCTAGGCTCTTTATTTCCGATATCTTTATGGATCTCATATTTTGTTTCAATATTCAGGGGCAATTGCATTCCATGCCAAGCCGTGGTTCATATTATGAAATGCAGCACAGCATGCAAGGACCGGTAGTTACTAGTTGGCTATGGCTTACATTTTGAAACTATATGGCTTACTATTTTTAAATCCAAGATAAATTAGTTTCTGCTGGTTTGTTTTTGCAGCTTCAAGGACAGCTCACTTTCAGAACGCCAACAGTGCAAGGGTGTTTTGACCTTCAAGATAGTCTAGAAGCTATGGTATGCACTTACGTGAGTAAGTTCTAATTTGCACTTCAGTTTTCACTGCAAAGTAGATTCGTGAGATATGATTTTGTTTCAGGAACAACCTATTAGGGCCTCGCAGTTCCATGGCATTGCATCAAAGCAACTAGATATTGATAAATCACTTTCCTCTTAGCTGGAAGAATGCAGTTTTCTTTACATGTATAGATAATATATTTTAAAGAACCACTGTTTGCTTAAGGAGTAGGGAAAATTTGCACTCAACCAAAAAAACAGGAAAAAGATGACTTCCACCACACACTTTTATCTACCTAAAATCTTGCACATAGCTCAGTCAAAAAAGCTTGCGCATAGTTTAAAACAACCCATACAAAGAAAAGAGAGTAACTCACATCCTCTGCGGCTCTGAGGCCAAAGCATCTACTTGGGAATGATCCTAACGATGGTGTGCGAAATGCAACTGCACACTGGTCTGAGGCATGTGCTACTTACAAAGGGTACACTATCATTTCATATTCAAGTGCATGCACAACAATTGCATAACAAAGTAAATGTTTATTCCCACCATTCCATGAGCACAGCAAGAAGAGGTCAAATGTGGTAACTGGTAAGTGGAGGACCTTTGCCTCTGGGGGATGAAGAGGAAGTGCTTACAACTACTGCATATTCGTGTTTCTGGATTGTAGTTGGAAAAGTTCCAGACTATGGTTTGGTAAAAGTTTGCCTATGATAACTTTTCATGGTTTCCAACTAAAATCCAAATATGCTAGAATTCGACTGAGGCAAGATTATTGTGATGTTTCCTAAACAAATAATTCCACATGTTGTATTTGCAATCATGCACATCAGTTCCTGAATGAATACTAGTTGTGGGTCTGTAACAGGCATGCCTATAAAAATTAAACTCATGCATCCGACCAATCCTGATTTTGACGGAAAAAACTCACTTTGAACCGGGTTGGGGTTGGGTTCTCTCTAAATTGGGGAAGCAGGATCGGGGTTAGGTTTGGGTATATCACTTCCCGTTCCATTCCACTACATATATCTTTATAATTATCAATAATATAATTATATATTTATATATAATTATATTATTGTATATATTATATGTAATTATTAATTATATAATGAGTTTCATATTTTATTATTTATAATTATGTTACTAATTATAACAAAATTAAAAATTATACATTGAGTTATAAATATATTTAACATCTCTAAATATGTTTTTTCTAATATTTAGGTCAAACTTTTTTAAAAAAATCCAAAATGTAGCATTTATTATTGATATAAGAATATTCATTAAAAAAGTGCATGTCAAGCCCAAACTAAACGTAGGTAACCAAGCATGAAAGTTAATATATTTGAATTGAATTTAAACTCTTTTAATTATTTTAAGTTTTTTTTAAGGTGATTAGTTGTAATTGTTGATGAGTAAATCAAGAAAATAATATTCAACAATTTTGTAAATTGTTATATGTGCATGAATTTTATTATAATTTTAATATTGACGATTCTTTTGTTATGATTATTATACTTTTTATCCTTTTTTTATAAGAAACAAGTGATAGTGTATTTTAAAATATATCTTGGTTCTTATAAAAAAAAGATGAAAGTAGTATCGCTTTTCAACTCGTTCACCAGAATTTTTACATTTTAAAGAAATTGAATTTGATTATTACTATATTAAATGTACTATATTACTTTGCTTAATGTTTATATTATTTTTTTTGTTTTGATTTGACTATAATATTAATTGGGATAAAATACACTTTTGGTCTCTTATATTTTGGTAATTTGGTATTTTAAGTTGAAAAAAAAAGGTTAACTCCTTAACTTATTTCTATTAGGACAAATCAATCATTCTATAAGTTAACTTGGTCGGCTTGGTGACATAATAACTTATGAGTTATCACATCAAATAAGCATTTGTCATCTTAGTCATAATTAACATAATCAATAGAAAAACTAATTTGGTCTAACAAAGATACTTTGAGGTATGAAAGTGGAATTTTTAAAATTTAGGAAACTAAATTGAAAAAAATGAAGATTACAAGTGTATTTTAACTTTTTTTTTTTTTTTTTTGAAGTTAACCTCTTATCCCTTGTTTTGCCTCATAACCTTTATTAAAATTAAACATGACACAATAAGTTTTTGTTGTCATGTTTTTATTTATTTATTTAGCAAATAAAATAGATCAGAAATGATTTTTGCCAGAACAAAGGGTGTTGCATATAATACATAGCAAATGTTTCTAATGAATTTATCTCCTTTAAAATGAATAGAACTAAAGTAATCTCATTTGTTGATAAAACAAGTTAATATTTCAGTGCGTTTATAATTTGTTATACATACACATGTAATATTGATCGTTGATTTTTTTAACAACAACAAATGTTTAAGGGAGCAAGATATATTCTTACTTGTTAGTATTTTTTTCATTAGCCCTTGGAATAACCAATTGACAGAGAATTTCAAAATGGGTTAAGCCTGATAGAGCAATAATGCATGATTAAGCTGTAAAAATTTAAGTCCAAGCATATTATAAAAGTTTATAGTAATTAAGAAATTATATTAATTTGTTATATAAAAGTTAATTTATTTTGATAATTTTGTATTTTTATGTTTAAAAAAGTGAGTGGCCTAAGAAGTATGAACTAGCCCATTATTTTGCCCATGGCTTGCCAAAGATTGGGTTGAGTTAGCAAAATTTAAACTTGTTCTTAAATTGGATTGTGAGAAGGACTATCAATTGGGTTGGTAGTAGTACTTAAGCAAAGAAAAATGATTTTGGCTAGCATATTTTTAAATATAAACACATTTTTGTATGCATTTATCCAACTTAATGCATAAGGTACTCCCCGCAAATATTAGCGAGTTTTGTTAAAATGAAAAAGATAAATAAAATAGGAGGAAAGGAGAGTGTAATAAAGCATAAAAAAATAGTGGGTGGGGCCGTGGGGGGTTTATTTACGTTTTGAGGGTGAAGCGGAGGCGAGTTGTGTTGTGAGTTTTTGTCTTGAAAACCCTCTCCCGCCAACACACGGCGCTGCTTCTTCTTCTGATGAGTGCTGTGAACATCACCAACGTCACCGTCCTGGACAACCCTGCTTCCTTTCTGACCCCCTTTCAGTTCGAGATTTCCTACGAGTGTCTCACCGCTCTCAATGATGGTTTCTATCTATGCTAACTTCTTCCCTCTCTCTCTCTCTTTTTTTTTTTTTTTTTTAGGGTTTCCATTCTCCACTCTCTCTCTCTCTCTCTCTAGGACTAGTTACTTCCCAGTGCCTTCACTATTTGTTCTAGATACCAAGGTATATGATAGATAGGGTTTTTCTTTTCAACCCGTCAGATCGTTTTACTCTATACTCTATCCCCCTTTCATGTCTTCTGCTATTTATACATAGATAAATGGGAGGACGCCTTTTTTTCTCTGCAAACCCCCCAATTTACCCTAAAACATGTATTTTCTCAACCATATCACAGTTTGCATACTATAGTTTTTCTTTGTATTGAGTGGGGGGATTTCTTTGCTCAACTATTAAAGCATTGCTTGTTGATCATACATTCTCATAACTTAGTGTTTCACCTTGTTCTGTAAACATTTTTTGTCCCCATTGTAAACAGTTCTGAAATATTGATTTTCATTTTTCTGCTGACTGATTTTTCAGGGAACAGGCTTAATTGAAATTATCATGTCGAATTTGGGTCTAAAAGCCTATTTTCCCACCTTCTTCAGTCTTCACTATTATTTTACTCGCACATCATCTTATTTCTGTGGTCTACTTTACCATGTTTGGTTGTAACAATGTATGCTGTCTTGTGGGTGCAGATTTGGAATGGAAGCTCATTTATGTTGGATCTGCTGAGGATGAGACCTATGATCAATTATTAGAGAGTGTCCTTGTTGGTCCTGTCAATGTTGGAAACTATCGCTTTGTTTTACAGGCAAGCTTTATGAATACTAATCTTTTGAATTCTGTGTTGCACCATGCAGTCACTCATACACTCAAACCTGTAATTCACTGTTTGGATTGCAGGCAGATCCACCAGATCCATCCAAGATTCGTGAAGAAGATATAATTGGTGTCACTGTGCTTCTGTTGACCTGCTCCTATCTGGGTCAGGAATTTATTCGTGTTGGCTATTATGTGAACAATGATTATGATGATGAGCAGCTGAGAGAGGAACCTCCACCAAAGGTTTTAATCGATAGGGTTCAAAGGAACATTTTGTCTGATAAACCAAGGGTCACAAAGTTCCCCATCAATTTCCACCCTGAGAACAATGATAATGAAGAGCAACAACCCCCTCCATCTGAGCACCCATCGGAAACTGGAGAAGATCCACTTGCTGTAGTTGATCGTGATCCTCCTGATGAGAAGGATTCATAACATTCTGTAGGTATACAGACCTTTCAATTCCTAAATATCCAACATTACATTCACTGTATGGATTATGATATCATTTTTGTGAATCTCCGTTCGACGATGTGAATGAGATTTATGAGCTCTTTTGGAAGTAGTGGCCTCAGAGTGCTAGGTTCAAAATGATTGTAACGTATGAAAACCAGTTTGCTTTGAATGAAGCTTTGCGATGAAAACCCAATTTTATGGATTATCACTCATTTTCACAAATCATAATCTTTATGATGTGTAAAGAAGTTTTTCACTTTAAGCTTTAGGTCATTTTTAGTTTTTCTTCTAATTCAGTTGATCTAAGAATTTTTGTTTAATAATATAATGTCTAGGGCTGGCAATAGGCTCAGGGTGAACCTTGGCACAGTGGTAAGGTTTTTTTGCCTCTGGTATTATAAAAGTCACATGTTGAAATCTTTAAAATTGTCTTTTCCTTTGCAAGTCACATGTTGAAATTTTAATTTCTAATCCGATGACTCGTCCCAACATGATTGTGATCAGTTGGGTCATTTGACCCAACTTGGCCCTATCATTTTCATTGGTTTAGATTTAAAAATCTCTCAAACTTGATCTATGTTCACCCTAAAGCATACATGAACAAAATGAGTTATAAATTTTGGCTAGTTTATTAAGTAGACTTTGAATTTTCACATTTTTTGACTTAGTTTAGTGTATGCTAGTGCATCTCAAATGGTCGCTAAAGTTCATCACAAGTAGGTATTACCAAGGATGCTCACTTGACCTTTTGCTAAACACGTAAGTTGTTAATGAGTGTTGCATAATAGTAGGAAAACCAAAAACAAAATTTCAACCTTGAAGGGATAAAATCCAAAGAAAATTTCTTATAAGGATTAAAATTAAAACTCACTAATTTTAGTGGGATTAAAAACATATTCAAGTCTTTTATATAATATCAAGTTCTATTCATGGTATACTGTGCCGTGTGTCTGTCATTCCAAAACATTAAACAATTATATTGGTTTAGCATGTTAAAATCTTATTATGCCAAAAAATGTATGATAATTTACAAGTTTTGTGATGTCCTGCACCAAGTATGATTGTGGGTTTGGTATGACCATATTGAGAAAGCCGATCCTTCTAAATTACAAGATAATTTTTTTTTTCATTTTCAATGCACAAAGTCACCTGTATGTCTCTCCAATCTGTAATAGACATTCAATGTTATTGCTGTTAGACTTTCTTAAGTACTCAGCCTCAATATCTCAAGATTAAAGATGGTAATTTACAAAATAAATGAAGAAGGGGTTGTAAAATTTGAAATTACTCTTTAGTTATATTTATATATACAACGTTAAATGATTTTTTAAAATATTCAAAAGCAGTGACAAATTTGAGGCAAGGCACGGGATGGTCAGAACAAATGGTTTTATATGAAAAAGTATGTGTTTTTTAATATAGAATTTTCATTTAATATAAATGTGATTTCAGTTCGTTTAAGCATTTCTATTTTGTTATTTATTAATTTATCTCAAATATTTTAAATTTAACGTCAACTTATATGGTTGTTTTTTTGGTAGGCAACTTACATGGTTGTTAACGTTAAATTATTATGATTATAAATTTAAATTTTAAATACCATATCGGATTAATAATTATTTTACACATTTTTTTATAATTTTTTTGACTTAATTATTAATTTAGTTATTTAAAATGTTAAATCAGGTATTTTTTTTTATAAAAAAAATCCAATTAATGTTAACACCATTATCAAAGAAATGCCGACAGTTTGATTTATGCATAATGGCGATTATACAAATACAATATTAAAAAAATGATGATTATGAGGATCAGCGGGTCAGGGTTTTGGGACTTTCAATGTCTTGCGGCTGAGTAGTGTGGGAGGAGACAAGTGCACTTAGGGATCAAACACAGTGTTTCAGTGTCCTCGAACTCACATGACAGAGGAGGATTCAATGCAGTGGCAGATGTAAATGGAGAGGATGGTTATTATGATGGTCGTGGACTGGCTGAACCAATTCTAATACGATTCATTTTTATTGTGGCTTTGTGCTACCACAGTCGACAGAAGGAAACAAATTTGTGGCAGTTTCATAAATTTATCAAAAAAAAATAATTGTAGCACTTTATAACCACCATTATACTTAAATCAAAGTCGCCAGCATTTGTTTGTTAGCCGTGTTAGCGTTAATTGGACGAAAAAGGTTTAATTGGAGCATTTTTTTTTTTAAATAAAGGATTTATTGAAGTTTTCGAAAAGATAGAACTAATTGAAAATTTTAAATAAATAAAAAACAAATTAATAAGTAAGCCTAAGTTATCTTAAATTAAAAGTTTTATTTCTTTAATTTATTATTATATAATGATATTAAGGTTCTCATTTATTGTTGATGTGATTATTTTTTTTCTTCTGATTTCATTATTTAATTATAACAAGAATAATTAATATAAACACTGATACTGTAACTCTTCTTTAAATAATATATATCGTGATGTATAATAAATGTGTTTATTTTTATCATAATTAAATTGAAAACTATTTCTCGTTTATAAAAACTTGTGAACTAACACTACAATAGAAGTGTATGTTTATTAAACTTTTATAATAATTTTTATTTTTATTTTACATAAATTTAAATATATTCATATAATACACCAAAATGTTGTTAATCAATATAATTATGTATATTAAAACTTTATTGTCTTCAACTCCTTTTTTAATTTTTTTTTTCATATTTGCCATATCTGTCGTTTGTCAAGAGAGGATAGAGTTAGTTAATTAAAGTGTGAAATTGTTGAATCTATATTCCAAAATTGGTATTATATGAATGAATCTAAAAATGAAATACATACGATAAATTTACTCCTATATTTTAAATTAAAATATATAATTTGAAGAGAAAGACTCTATTTTTACGATTAAAGATTCTTAATATTTTTTATCTTCTTCTTTAATCTCGTTTTCACTTGAGGTGCCTAAGACAAACCCTAAAATAATAATAAGTACATGTCTGTATAAAAATATTTTATCGTCCATTACTCCATTAATAACAATATAGAGTTGGCGTGGTGATAAGAAAAAGGTGGAGGGACCTAGTGAGCAACGTAACGAGGTAGGCGTTGCGTGGATATTATCTGATTCTTGGGAAGCTCCGAAATGGAGACAGAAATTAATTATATAGCATTGGTGAGCAAAATGTAGCAATGCAAATAGCCAAATATGAAGCAACCTGTTTCCAATTCAGCTTTCACTGACCAATCCTTTGCTATTATGGACAGCCATGCACCTCACCTCCTTTCATATTATGAAGATTGTTCCCTTCTTATGACTCTTCCTCATCACAATCCTACTCTTTCATACCCGTGTACTATTCTTAGTCCATACTATAAAGCTCTCCTAAATTACTCCCTTGTACTTAATTATGAATCTCTAATTCAACCTCCTATTACTATTAGGGACAAAGATTAACTCTCAGCAAGACAAACACAGTCAAACATCAACTCTCACTCTACTTTGAAGGAATGCACCGTCGATGCTATTCAACACGAGGAAGAGACTACCAGAAGAAAATATTAGATGAAATTTGTGACAACTTTGAAATTCACTTAAGTGATCATAAATAAATAAAAAGTACCTTTTTTACTCCAAATTTACTGCTATTATATTTAAAGCCATAGATAGTTTTATATTTCCCCCCACAAAAAGTTCTAGACTTCTAGAACGTGAATCATTAACAATATGAATCAAAACATTATCACTGCAACAAAACAAAATCACAAAAAGTGACCGTCAATAGTTAAAAAATCGACACTGATCTACTTGTAGAATCGTACAAGTTTACGAGTTCAGAGACCTTTACCCTTTACCGAGACAAATTGCTTGCAGAATCCTTTCTATATTGATTCATTCAAACTCGTGCAAGCTCAATTACAGTTATAAACACTCGCAATTCTGAGCCATTTCGAGGCTCATCTGAAACAGAGAACTTAGGCCCCGAGCTGTCTATTCTTTATTCATGGTGTTTCTCTCCAAGTTACAAGTCATTCTTGTCACCAAACATCATTCTCGAAGATCCATTCTCTTGGCATTTTTTGTTGAAGGACAAAAACCCATTGGCCATTATTGAAGATGCATACAATTCTCTACATGTTGCACTCAAATTAAAGACTACCACGCATTGTGAAAGATGAATACGAAACAATCATTGTTGAAGACTAACTCCATTAAAGTTAGTCAATCTCTCTTATGTTAATGTCTTTTACCATGGGCTAAATAACAATTTTGGCTTGAATCCTAAATGTGTAATTTGATGACAATTTAGTCCTTAAAAAAATATATAAAAAAAATTATTTAGTCCCTAAATGTTTAAAAAGTACAATAATTATGTTTTATCATTAAATTTTTATGAAATTATTATATCATTAAACTATAATATTTAAGACCAATGTGATATTATTTTATAATGAGAGATTAATTTATCATTAATTTATATGATAGATAGATGTAATTATTGCACTTTCATTTTCAGCATTATGTTCAACATTTACTTTTGTATCTCTTCCACCATTAGCATTTGGTGTTTCTTACACGAATAGAAAAGAATCATATTATAACTCCATTAATCATACAATTAAACTCATATATTACCTGTTGTTGGTGAAATTTGACTCTAGGAACAAACATCAACATATGTATTGACCGTAATAGTTTGAGTCTCAGCTACATTGTTAACAATAGGTGGAGTAGCTTACATTAAAACAAATTAACGAAGATAAATATATGATTCTTGAAAGGAGAATTTTGAAAATTTTAGAGGTCAAATGCAATGAAATTGTTTTTGAAGGACTAAAACCAATTAGTCAATATTTTGAACATAAAAATCATATTTAAGTTAACCCTAATAAAAATGATAACAAAAATGATGCAA
>PYAF01006353.1:1088343-1110239 GCA_007407185.1 Glycine tomentella
AAAAAAAAAAAAAAAAAAAAAAAAAAAAAAAAAAAAAAAAAAAAAAAAAAAAAAAAAAAAGTATTTGATTAAGCTAATGGGAATACTACAGAGTTGGTGTGGAAAGAATGAAAAGGTGGACCTCGAGAGTAACGAAGTAGTTGCATGGATATTATCGCATTCTTGGGAACTCCGAGTACAAATTGTGAGAGAGAGGCATATGGTTGAGGTATAGAAGCAATGGTGAGTGGAGAGCACAATCTGGCAATGCAACTGTCAAGCCCAAGAATGAAGCAACCAACTGTTTCTGATCAAAGCCTGTCCAAGACTCGCATCTCACCTTCCCGCCACAACATCCGTTCCAACAAGTCTGGGAGAAGTAGGAGGAAAAACACTAGTACTAGTACTTCATTCCCATCGTTCAACCTTCGCCCATATGATGATCACATGAATGACCACCAGAGTTCTAATAGTCCATACTACAAGGGTCTCACTGACCAATCCCTTGCTATTCCTGAGCCTCAGCCTCAGCTTCATACCCCTACTACTTCCACTGATCCCCTTCTTTCTAGTCCATATTATAAAGGTCTTCTTGCTCTTAAAATTAGTTCTTGGACCCCTCACGACCATCCTATTCCTTTTCCTCCCAACAACTCCTTTGCATACCTCCCTAGTCCTTACTATAGAGGTCTTCTCACAGATTACAGTACCCTTCTATCATCAATTGAACCTCCTCCTTTCAGTATCAAAACTAACCCACCTGAACTACCCACTCCGAAGGACTTGATTGTCGATGCAGCTCATCATCACGTTAACTTTCTTACCGAAGAAAGTCAAGTTGGGAATTTTGCATTTGAAGAAATTGCTGTGGAGGTGATGGATGAAGAGAAGCCTTTGAGAGAGATTAGTGTGTTAGAAGACAAAGCAGCAGAGAATATGATTTTGGAGGAGATGGTGATTGAAGAGAAGCCATTGAGGGAGAGTGTCTTGGAGGAAAAGGAAATGATTATTGAAGAGAAGCCATTGAGGGAGAGAGTATCAGAAACAGAAAGAAGCGATCATGTAGAGGAGAAGAAGGCCTTAAGATTGTCTGTTTCAGAATCACAATGCGAAGAGGGTGGAAATGTCTACCAGTATTCTTGGGCAACCAAATACCAGCCCATGTCCTTAGATGACTTCATCTGCAACAAAGACAACGCACTTAAGCTCAAAGCAAAGGTGAGATATGTTCGCTTTTATTTATCAGTGTCTATTAAGAAAAGAGCAACTTCACAACATCTTTTGGGATAATTGCACAGGTAAAAGAGGGTTGTGCCTGCAGTCATTTTATATTTGAAGGACCACCAAGTGTTGGAAAGAGATCCATGATACGGGCTATGCTTCGAGAGGTATTTGGCGCCGACAAGGTGCAGGTAAATGATTTTATATATATTTGTAACCTGTGTGTGTGTTTTTACAATAGAAAAACTACAATGATAGTTTTACTTTGCTACCGAATGACAGGTCATAGAAGAATGTAGAAACTTCAATTTGAAGGTAATACGTATTTACCATCAGTCATCATTTATATGTTCTCTTTTTTATCACTTTCTTCAACAAAATGATGTACTAATTGTTCCTATGGACCAGAAAATCGAAAAAAATCAAACTGTTCCTTAAAAATAATTTACAACCGAATAGTCCCAAATATCTGTGTCACTTTTCCCGCTAAGGCGGTTGGAGGCCACCATAGTAATTTTACATTTGTTGATTAACAAGAAAAATAAATTGATTGCCTGGTTAAATTTATTTCCATGCATAGGGTGAAATGGTGGATAATCTCCAAGTGCGAGTGAAGAAATCACTCAACCATGTTGAGGTGAATCTGTCAGAGACAAAGGGATATGAAAAGCATGTAATTGTTGATTTATTCAAGGAAACATATGGCGAGCTCATAAATAACTCGGAGCCTTGTTGCCCAGAGAACTGCAAAGGTACCTACCCTCTTCAAGAATTTTAATTAAATAGCCTCTAGTAATGCAAAATTAAGGTGTTGGTGTTTCTTGATCAAGTAAGTTAATGCTAACATGTTTGAGTACCTACTGTATTTGTTGGAAAGCAATAATTTTGTATGAGGCGGAGAAGCTATCCATAGAATCCTTGTTGTATATTAAGTGGCTACTAGAGAAGTACAAAGGCTGTAATAAGGTATTCTTTTGTTGCTCTGATGAATCAAAGCTCCAACCTGTCAAGCCACTTTGCATCACTGTCCGCCTTTCATCACCATCAACCCAAGAGGTCAGAATTTCCAACATCTTTTTTCCGTTTCAGTTAATTTTATTTCCTTTGAAGAACTAATAGTACAATTTATTAATACTATTTTTTTCCTCCGATTAATTTAATACATCGGTTGATCAAATAAGTTGCATGAGTTATTGGAAATCCTCTGTCTCTGATTTCTACGAATAAAAAAATCTTTGATGTATAGAAAAATATAATGTGTTAACTGCTTAAGTCCGTTACATAACTTGAAAAGAGATTTTCGGAATCGCTCGAGTGAAAAAAAAAAAAACACTTATAAGCAAGATTGGCATATATATGACTTTTGGTTTGGAATGCCATCCCGTTGGCAAAATTGTATAATTATAATCCGAAATTGAGTTGCAGCAGAAGGATAGCTAGATTGAAAATCTAATCATCTTGTACATTTTTGTATCGAGTTATTAAATCCTTGCATATAATATGCAATTAATTAAAGGGAAGAAAGAAAATATACATGTTTGTATTTTTTTTTTTTTTTGGTAGAACCAAACATATGTATAATCTAATGGACAGGTGATAGATAGAAATTACAATAATCAAGACTAGTATGAGAAGGTGTAGTTTTCTTCCCTTTTTCGGATCCATTTTTAGTTTTTATAAAGATTAGAGATTAACATCACGGTGTATTTTCTCCTTTTATACTAAGTTTGATGTTCTTTTAAATTATGAGTAAAAACTCTAGAAATGGATTTTATACAGCTTAGATGTAAAAAAAAAATAAAAAAAAAATCATAGATTGTTCACTAACGTTTTGAGAAGATACTAAATTAACCACTGAAGTTACGTTATTTGATAAGGCTTTGACTTTTTTTTTTCATGCTTTTGAGTCAACAGCTTGTTCAGATTTTGGAAAATATTGGAAAAGCTGAAGGAATAAAATTATCACGCAACTTAGTCGAGAAGATAATCTTGAGGTCCAAAAACAATCTACGCCAAGCCATTCGTTCGTTGGAGGCCACTTGCCGAAACAAGTAAGTCGATGTTTTTTTCCTATTGTCACAGAGAAAATGGGGGAGGATAAATTTTTGAATTACAAATTGTTTTAGTCAATTTCATTATTTGATCAATTTTGGAGTGAAATGTATAAGAGAGAGAAAAGTAACTGAAGAAAGAAACAGGTAAATATATAGCAATCTCGGAAATTTTAGAAAAGAAATATCTTGAGGGATATTGTATTAAGCTCACGCACTTGCATGTCATTACTTTCTCAAATGGTTAATTACTTTGCATGCAGGGAAGCTGTCAAAGACGACGATTTAATTCTAACTGGGTGGGAGGAAGATATTATGAATATTGCCAAAAAAGTAGTCGAAGAGCAAAGTCCACGACAGTAAGGAATTGAGCTTTAGAATTCATTTGAAAACAAATCAAAACAATTCTTATTATTTTCTGATGAATTTACTTTACAACCATTATTCCTTTCTAATAGGTTGTACGTCATTCGTAGAAAGCTTCAAAGTCTTATGATTCATGATGTTCCTCCTGACTTTATTTACAAGGTAAGACATGATGGTGTATTTCAGAAGAAAAAAAAATATTTTTTCAACGTGAAAATGAGATAAGTAAATTTGGACTATATATGCAGTCTTTGGTACCAGAGTTAACGAATCTAGTTGATGAATCGCTACGGACAGGTGTTGCCAAACTCGACAAGGAGTTCACTGTAAAAACTCAAACTGTTTTTTGTAATTTAACTTATTTTGTGTTTGATGGATATTTTTGTCCCTAAATTTTGTAATGCTAAAGGGGATCATGAAACTATATTTTATTCCTTTTCAGAGACCCAGTGAAATCAAATTTGAAACTATGAAGCAGTTCGGTCATACTCAAAACAAACAGGCGGAATCGGATGAGAAGAACAATGACTCAACCAAACAGAATAGGTTAACTTACTTAAAAGTCGAAGGTAAAATATTTTCTAATTTTGTGCCCTTCAGTATTTACTGTGTTTAAGTCATGGTAATTTGTTTTGCAAATAACACCAGACGTGTAACTCGGTTTACTAGTTTCAAATTATTTTTTTTACGCTAGGCGTTATTGACAACTTCACTCGCACCCGGCCATACCCGCCCCGATTTCGATGGGGAAAAATCGAGTTGATCAGGTTTGGTTTCGGTTTCGATTTTTTCCCACATGAAAAATTCAGGGGTGGGGACGGTTTTGATAATGCTGTTATCCGTCCCACCCCCGCCCCTGCAGAAAACCTCATCTAGGTCAGGCAATTCGCAAAACATTTATAAAAAAAAAAGACAGAGAGAATTGGCAAAGAAGAAGGAAGATTAAGTGCATTCATTACATGCTAAAATCATCTTTTTGTCTCTATCCCTGTCTTTGCTACTTTTCTCACCATCTCTATCCCTATCTTTGTCCCTGCTATTCCTACGACGCTCCTGGTCGTGTTCTTCGCGATCCTTATCCTTCTTGGAGCCATTCTCGTCGTCGCCTCTCGACCTCTTGCTCTTCCTCTCCTCGTTTCCCTCATCGATCCCCTCGTGCTTTCTGTAGCTTCTCTTGCTCTTGTCGCCGCCCCCCTTCTTCTTTCGACTGAAGTCGCGTTCCTCTTGCTCCTCCACTGTCTTCTCCAAGTAATCGTACTCGTTGAAGTCCATTACTCTCAGGTTGCCTTGCTTGGGTGATTGCATGAGGACTTTGGGCTTGGTAATGAGCATGTGGGTGTCGACCCAATGAGCGAGTGAAGGGATGACGAAGTTGTCGTCTGAGTCAACATCTGGAGGGGTAAGGGTGTCGAAGAACTTGAGCCACGGAGGGAGCTTTGGTGACTCTGCCATGGTGTAGAGAGGGTTGTCGTATAGCAAGCGGTGCGAGGCTGCGAGCCATTGGCGGTGGCGATTCTAGGAGAAAGACGGTGAGTGAAGATTTCTAGGAATCGGGGGTAGGGCGGGCGGGGGTGGTTTTGAGAGATGGGGGCGTGGGCGGTATAAACAAAAACTGTCCTCGTTGCCATACATACTAGGCGTGAATCGTTAAAAGTTTCTTCTATATATAATAAATATAATATTAAATGATATCAAATAATTCCTAGTAAATATTGATTGCACTATTTGGTTTGGTTCCACGTAATATACACATGGTGGTTTCTAATCGTTATTATTCGGATGCAAAAACTGTTGGAATTTGTAACTTAGTGACTTCAAGCTCAATTGAATGAAAAAAGCCTAATTAATACATTTTTGAAAAAAAATAATATGAGGACTTAATTAAACATTTTAAATAAACAAATGGACCATTTTAATAAATAAGTTTTCTTTCTAGTAAGAATAGTCTCCGTCCCTTGACTAAAAGGAGAATGGATCCTCTTCATTTTTTGTATTTCTAAACTTTTGAGAAAATAAAGATCACTATTAAAAAAGTATGTATCCTCTCCATTTCATTTATTTTTTTAAAAAGCTGAACGAAATGGAGAGAATGTTTATCCGATTGTAAGTGCCAATCCTTTTTATTCCGTCTCTAATTATGGCAGAATCTTTATTTACAGGTCTGTTTGAGCCCATATACATATTCTGTATTGTTTCGGCCAAAAATTTTGTTTCAGTTTTATTTTTTATTTTTGTTGTTTCATGATATGATATTGGATCATCCATCAATCCCGTTACATGTTACATGACACAATTTTTTTTTTCTTTTCTTACAGAGTTTATAGCGAAATTCATGAGCTGGTACAAGAATTCGTCTGAAAAAAGGCAATAAACAGTAACACGTCCCATACAATGTTGGACTATAAATAATTGGTTGTTCGTGAGCTGAGCTCAACCACACAATGTGTTATGTGTCTTAAATATCAAGCCGCTTAATTAATCGGTGAATAAAATTCAAAGATATTTTGTGTTATACCCGTCAAATACGTTATGTATTGGCGTGTGTGTTTCATATCCTGCGTGCCATCCTCTTACTCAGGTCGGAAGAAATATCAAATATATATTGAATCTGTGTTTAGAATATTGCCGTGTCCATGATCGACCATGAAAATGTACCAAGAGTTTTTATACTGCTACTTATTGCCATAGTAGACACGAGAATATGTTGTGATGAATGTTGGAGTACTTCATAAATCATGCTAGAGTACTTCGTATGCAAGCAATGTAATTATTGTATAGCATGCTGAATATATATTTTATCTGAAATAATAAAATGTTTTTCTATAGTGAAATTTGATCATTTCAAATCCACCACAAATTATTTTCAAACAGTGTTTTATTGACAAGTTAACATAGTTTGAGAAGATCCATCTTTATTATGTAATAAAATACCTCGCATGCTAATAAATTTGGACAGCATATTAAATCATCACTATACTCGATTTTTCTTTTTGTATGAGAAGCGAATATTTGTTTATGGCAAAATGTTAATCAGTTATGGATGTAAAAAGAAAAATGTTTTTATCGAAATACAAAAATGTACGCTTCTAGGGTGTATTTAATTTTTTAAAAATATTTATTATACTTCTTCACTAGCTTGCTCAAAATATTTTATTGAATTTTTAAAATTATATCCGATTGAATGTAATTACTAATTCACGGTTAAAATGGAATGAAAAGGTCTCAAGTAAAAAAAAAATTAAATAATTAAGATATAAAGAATTATCAGCAAGGCAAGAAGTATATTACTTTAATTTGTGTATAAGAATGAGTTAATCACTAATTTGATCTTTACATTCTTTTGATCCTCATTAATGATATTTCCAACCTTGACTTTTAAAAAAAGATTGGTCAAATTAATCTCTAAAATTATATAAATGACTAATTGATTTTTTAAATTACAATTCATCAACCATTTTACTTCCTACATTAGGTGGTATTAATTGAAAAGTCTGAGGTGTCACATTAAGAACACGTGTTAATCAACGTGCTTCAGTTTGTTCGACAAAAAATATATGTATTAGATTGAACAAAAATTGTGAATTTCTTAATATAAGAGAGTTAAAATAACAAATTGAAAAATTATAGGGGGTTAAACCATAATTTAGTCTAAGTTTGGCTTTTTCATCTGTCTAGCTTTTATCACAAGATTTTTTTCTTTTAAAATATATCTTAAGAGTAACGGATTTTTTTTGGGGGGACAAAAACCGTTGAAAGGATATTCCTTAATCCACTGAACTAGTCTCATTTTCATTTATGATGCGTAATTGTTATTGATTTAAAAAAAATTGTATATACAAAAAATCGAATAGAAATTCTTTTATTAAATAAATCATTCCACGTTTATAAATCCAACAAAAACTTACATTATTATGTCAAACTTATTATGACTATATTTCACAAGGTATTTTAATTAATTTATAATTTTTTTATTAGATCAAAAGTTCATTTTATTATTTGATAAATGAAATCTTTAGTAACTTCTCAATAACTTTTTTAATATTTTTTAAAACAACTTGAAATAACATTTTTAAAATATTAGCTAATAATTTTTAACTTTTTATATTTTTTTCATTTTTATTCTCGATATGTATTCATTTTCTTATTACTTTTTTAAATGAATCATAATATTATTATTTTTTATAATTTTACACTTTTTGATTATTTCAATAACTAATTTTACTAAATACTTCTAATTTAATAAAATAGTTTTTTAGCTTCTAATTTATTTTTTAACTAATTTTTCGAATATAACCTATATAAATATATAAAGACGTGCTATATCAAAACTATCTCATTTCAAACACTTAATTGCTAATATTTATGGTCCTTTTATATTTTATTCTATTGTATTATATCAATTATTGCTTCATTTTGTCTCTTTTATCTTTCTAAGTATATCAACAGCATGTAGGTATTAATCCATCATTTTTCATTAACAAAGGATTTTCTTCCACAATTTATTTATTTTATTTGAAAAAAAAAAATAATTGTCAATTGTCAATACTTGTGAGTTGTGAGTGACGAGGGAAGGGAATTCAGTTTCACGGGTAGTTGTGTAACGTTCACAGCTTAAAAACAAATATCATTTCAGCAATCACCGGAAAAGTTGCTTTGCTTTTAAATATCTTAAGTTGTTTTTCAGAATGTCTTGATTTGGAACCGGAACACTATAGTAGGAGAAAATTATGGTTATGTGTATAAAGTTATTCATTAGTGATTAGATTGTATAGAAAGGTTGAGTATTCATTTTTTTTAATACATTATATTTAAAATTAAAATTAAAATACTTTTAAAATGTTTGAGTTTGAGTAATGATCGGGTAACTTAGCTTATTCAAGTGCTGGTAGCATGAACTGATAGTAGTAACAATTATTTAGGAATTAGGAGAGTCAAAACAGGTTTATCTGTATCTCTATTTAATTAAAATTTTAATAGGGTCGACTTTATAAATTTAATCTGGATCTAGTTGAGAACTAAAAAAATATGAATCAAGATAAAGTTCCCTGGATGATATATTATATTAATTTTAACATTACATATAGATTTTTTTTTTTTTACAAATGACATTGTATATAGTTAAATAGTTAAAGAAATATATAAGTACAATTAAGGTTTATTTTATTTTATAATATATATTTTGAATCAAATAATATCAATATAAAATAGTTTTAGACAAAGTATTATTTATTAAATTAAAACTCGAATCATTAGTACATAAAAATAAAGTGTTTTGCCGGTAATTTTCCCCTATAGAGCGAGAATTTCGATCCCATGAAACCTGTATAGATCCTAAGCCATAGGATTTGAAATTATATAAGTATATATAAAATAACATAAAAGTATAGTAATGTGTGATTCAGTACTAATTCAACTTTTTAGAGTATAAGCATTTTTTTTTGTTATTAAAAACATTTTTATATTGTACTGCCCGCCTCTTCTTTAGAAAATGTGATTCATGATACTATCATTTTTTTTTTCTTTCTAAAATATTTATATTGTTAATGGAGATCATTAAATTCATAATTTTTTATAAATAATTTAATTATTGTTATCTTAAAATTATAGATTATGAAAATAAAACGTGCGTATTAAATATTTTGATTTACATGTGTATATAAATCCAATGTTTAATTATTTATTTTGATTTAATGTTAAAAAAAAGAAGATTATTTTAAAATAAAAATGATAATAAATAAGAAAGAATGGAAGTTGTCTGCAAGGTGGAGAAGATGTGAGACAGAGACAGAGACAGGCGAAAGGAGCGTAAGTCGTGTGTAAATGATGGAAGTTGAAAAACAATGGATGGTTTGGTTTGCTTTTATGCTGATGAGTATTATATAATAATTTAAGGGAGCAGAAAGACAAGAGAAAACGAGAGAGAGAGAATGAGTGGCGGAGGAGGAGGAGAGGGAGCAACTCTCGAGTTCACTCCGACGTGGGTTGTGGCCGCCTTTTGCACAGTCATCGTCGCCATATCCCTCGCTGCTGAGCGCCTCCTTCATTATGGAGGAAAGTTTCTGAAAGCCAAGGACCAGAAGTCGCTCTGCGAAGCTCTCCAGAAGATCAAAGAAGGTTGCTTCTGTTCGTTTTTCTTTTTTCTTTGCACTGAGCCTTCAACTTAAATTCATGATCTGTTGGCTGCACTGGCAGAGCTTATGCTTCTGGGCTTCATTTCCCTGCTTCTTACTGTTACACAAAACGGCATTACCAAAATCTGCGTTCTTCCCAGTTTGACCCGCCACATGCTCCCGTGTAATCTCCACGCCGCTCCAACAAACCACCACTCTCATTTCCAGACATTTTTTCTCTCTGTTGAACACTCCACTCCTGAGTCCGACTCCGCCACTAAAATTGGTTACTGCTCCCGCAAGGTCTCACCCACTCCTCTCCCTTTTCTTTTTCTTTGATCGCATCGTCTCCCATCTTTTTAACTACCCCCCCCCCCTTCCACGCCTTTTGTTTTTTTCTTTCACTTTTTCAGAACAAGGTTCCTTTATTATCTTTGGAAGCTTTACACCACCTTCACATCTTCATTTTTGTCCTTGCTGTCGTTCACGTCGCCTTTTCCGTACTCACCGTTGTCTTCGGAGGCGCCCGAGTTAGCATGCTTCCTCCTCCTTTCCTTCAACTCTCTTTCTCTCTTCATACTATTCATCACTCTCTTTCGTTTTTATAGATACGTCAGTGGAAACACTGGGAAGATTCAATTGCAAAACAGAACTACGAAACTGACCGAGGTTAATTATTTCTTTTGCTCTCTTTCTTCTCTATTTGTTTTCTTCAACTCTTTTATTATCGTCTGCATCCTTTCCCCCTCTTATTTAATTTTATTTAACGCTCTTTCTAATTTTACTTTCTGTCAACCAAACCATCAAATGATCATCAAAACTTTCGAAAGTATTTTTCTGATTATGTTTTAAATCTATTTCTTTTCCCGCTTCTACTTAAAATGCCTATTGCTTAATTGCAGTTCTCAAACCAAAGGTCACTCAGGTTCACCAGCATGATTTTATCCGGGGTCGTTTTTCTGGTTTTGACAAAGACTCTGCTATAGTCGGTTGGTTGGTAAGTTTTGTCATGGTCTGTACGTTTGAATGAATAAATATATACTCTTCTTCATCATCATAAAAAACCCCTCTGCATCTTTTCATTTTTGGATTCTTAACACTTACAATTAGAAAGTCAATAGCTAAGCGAGTATCTTTTTAGTGTTTTCTCCTAATCATTTTTTGTTTCTTTCAGCTATCCTTTTTGAAGCAGTTTTATGGATCTGTGACAAAAGCAGAGTATGTGACATTGCGACTTGGGTTCATTATGGTAAAGCTCTACTGTTCCATATTTGTTTTCAAATAATCTCTCAGCTAGATATTGGTCAATGGCTTCCAAGCTTGAATCTTAAAAATTATCCTTTGGTTCTTTTCTTTGTTGCAGACCCACTGCAGGACAAATCCGAAGTTTAATTTTTACAAGTACATGATTCGTGCCCTCGAAGATGATTTCAAGCAAGTTGTTGGTATAAGGTAAATGCTTTTGTGTTATTGCTTCTATGCATATCACACATACATAAATTTAATTGCCAAGAAAACTTTATCCCATTTGTGTCAATTGTCTAAAGTTATTGATTCTTTGTAATAACAATTATATTTTGTGGTTGCAGTTGGTATCTTTGGCTCTTTGTGGTTATCTTCTTGTTGCTTAATATCAATGGTATGCTACAAGACAGGAAGTTATGTTTTTATGCATGTCATCATTTAATCGGTTCTGCCTAGGCTGACACTACTTTGCAGTGTCAAGACTGGCATCTAAAACCTGGTTTTATGTTTTTGCATGTGCCTTGTGATCTTCTTTATGGACGTGGTAGTCTTATTGATATCCTTATTTGTGTGTTTTGTCATGAAGTTAATTTAAATAACACTTTTTGCGGTGAAAAAGGAATCGAGCTTCGAGCTTAAGATATTTTATGTGATTTGGGGATGAATTTCAAGCATGACAGTTAGCAATAATGACAAATATACTTTTGCCTATAAATAGTTGTTGATCTAGTTGCTTGTTTTGCTAATTACCAAAGAACATTTCTTTGAATCTTGCTATTAAGATGTCTGTTAATTCTTCCAGGTTGGCATACGTATTTCTGGATTGCTTTTGTTCCCGTCGTTGTAAGTATCTTGGTTAAATTTTTACCCCTATTTTGCGTGCATGGCCAGCAGTCATTTGACCAGGCTTGCTTACCCTTGTCTTTATTTTGTTCAAGGATTGGAAAAAAATTTACAATGTTACCTGGAAAATCAAGCTTGTAGATTGTTTCAAAAAACTATTGATATTTGATTCTATTAAACTGATGTCATACCTTGGTTTTCTGCTGCATAGATAACCAGGAGATTGGTTCAACAATATCCTTAAAATTCGTGTAACACTAGTATAATATCATATCTATTACTTGGTAAAATTAAGCAAGAAAAGTTACCACGTCAAACTATTTCCCACTAGTTTATTTATGTCATTTATCGTTGTTAGTTTTATTCTCCTGGAAATGTTGAGATGGATCTAAAATGTTCACACTTTTGTTTCAAGATTTGGAAAAAAGATTGCCTCTTTAAACTTATTTCAGGCATATTTTTAGAATCATTCCACTAAATCATACTCAGAGGTAGGCAGGTATAGCTTTTTAAAATGGAAGTTAATCAAGCTCAGTCTCCAAAGATCTCTGAGGCTCACCTTTTCTGCTCAAGGTTAATGATGAGCCTCAGTTTGGTTCAGAAGGATAGAGGGAAATGTAAAGATACTTGCAAAGGCACTTTAATGCCTACGCCAGTAACAATATATTCGAAAGGTGTGTATATCTTGTGTCTCTGTTAGTGGTCTATTTTGTAGTCTTTGGCTGTGAGTCACAGCTACGGCAGCCGAGTGTGGCCATTAGGTAATCCTCATAGAATGTGGATTCCCCTATTTGCTGAACCCCTTGTGAGTGAAATGTAAGGAGGTGCTGACACTAGCCTTTTTGGGTCTTATTAGTGTCCAGATACATGGTGAATTCACTTAATTGGGTCCTTGCTACTTAATCTGGAACAGAAATGACTCATGTCGCATGTCTTGCAAAATGGGTAATGAGTTGTGGGGGGAAGAAGGAAATTTTATTTATTTTAGTGATACTTTTGTCTTGCAATTCTAATTAAATATTCTTGGGAATGAGTTTTAAGCCATAATAATATCAATTGTAAGCAGGATAGATTTCTAGGAATGCCATTCCTAGGCATTTTCCCAATTATTATTATTGGTTATAGAAGAGTCATATTTATGCTAGTGTTGTCCTTTCCATCGGTGTTTCTTGTTAAACCTGTATGCATAGGCATGCATGTCTATATTTTTATTTTCTCCATGCAAGTTGATGTATTAACATGTTTTCACTGTCTGGAATATCGTTTGTTTTCTTGCTTGTCCCCACACCTTGTACCTCCCCCTTCATTAATTTCATAGTTTCTGTTTTGCATTCGTTCAGCTTTTACTTGCTGTGGGCACTAAGCTGGGGCACGTAATAACCCAACTAGCTGATGAAGTAGCTGAAAAGCATGCAGCCGTAGAAGGTGATTTAGTTGTGCAGCCATCGGATGAACACTTTTGGTTTCATCGGCCCCATGTTGTCCTCTTTTTGATTCACTTTATCCTTTTTCAAAATGCCTTTGAGATAGCATTTTTTTTCTGGATATGGGTAAGTAAATTCTTTTGAAGCATAAGTTGGGTTATTCTCTGCCAACCTTTCTTATTCTTCGTTTTCTTTTCTTTTTTAGTTTCATTTTCCTTTTTGGTGGGGTTGGGGGTAATTTTATGTAATTTTTTTGAATATAATAGACAGCTTGTGTTCTGAATTCTCAGGTTACATATGGATTTGACTCCTGTATAATGGGACAAGTTCTATACATTGTTCCAAGGCTTGTTATTGGGTAACTGTTGACAATTTTTTTTTTCTTTTGAGCTTATGAATTCTTTCTTTCTTCGTGATTTTTGAAATATTAAGCTCAATCTTTTATCTTTTTCTCCTCCTTTTTTCCCCCTTCTATATATTGGGGTTACAGGGTATTTATTCAGGTACTATGTAGCTACAGCACCCTGCCACTGTATGCAATTGTTACGCAGGTACGCTTGCATATCTATTCAAACTGAAGTGCAGATTAATGTTGTTAATTTAAATTGTATCCTAATTGCATTGGTTTTCATCATTGCCACACTGTAGATGGGAACTCACTATAAGAGGGGAATATTTAATGAGCATTTGCAACAAAACATTGTTGGTTGGGCACAGAAGGCGAAGAAGAGGAAAGGACTAAAAGCTGATGGCAATCCTGGCCAAGGAAATTCTCAGGAGAGTGCTAATACAGGAATCCAGCTTGGGTCAATTATCAATAAGGCATCTGCTCCAGGAGACAGTTCTTCTGCCACCAAAGCTGATGGGACCAACTCAGTGTAGCCTATATAAGTGAAAGATTTACAGTCTTATTTTGTAAAGTTGCTCACAAATTTCAGTTTTCTTCATATTATTTTGTTTGCTAACATAGTGTAGCATTGTGGGACATGTGTTTGACTTGGTGTACGCGTAAGGTCGAAGTTCTATATGAGTAGATGCTAGTAATGCTATTGTCGTTTCTAAGATCCGTCATCACCCCCTTACTACACTCGTCCTCTCTCAGGTTTTTGCCTGATACTTCCGTAGACAGGCTGACACTGCCTTTCTCTCTAACTTGAGTTCCTGTTAAAAGTATGTGTATTTTATTTAATGTAAAGTTAAGCTACTTTAGATTGATAAAGTTCAAGACAAACTTGGTAGATGGGAATCTTCCTTCATTGTCAGAAATATCACTTCTGATACCCCACAGGTACATAGAACGCCCGGCACTTTACAGTTTGCAATAATTTTTCTTTACAATAACTGGTAGGACAGCAGAATAAATAAGTTATAACTCCAAAAAAAAGGCTTGAATATAAATATAAATGGGAACACTACACAGGACAAATAAATATTTGTTTGCATATAATTAAAATTAAAATTATCATTATATACAAATAAACATTTATTTATTTGTGAATATGACAATGATAGACATTAATATATTAACTGTATGAGTGTTTTGTAACTCTAAATCATTAAGTTAGAAGTCTAAAAATAAATAATGTAAATTAATAATGTATTGTGTTGATAAATTGAAATAAAAATTTGCATGCACCTACGCGGGTGCATTCAAATTATTATGGTAATGCAATTGAAATTATGTAAATTAAGAAACGAACCTAACTCGTAGGTTGCCTCACCACAAGTTAGGCAAAAAGTGAGTCCAAATTAACTCAAGTCACTTTTTGATGAGTCAAGAAAATGACAAACTAACTGGGGTTACTTTTTGATGAGCCAAGAAAATGACAATTCAACTCAATCTGTCAGAGTTATACGAGTTGATTTGTCTAATTTTTTTATAAAAAAACAAAATAAATGAAAGTAAAAAAAAAAATTAATTACAACGAATGACAAAAGTTATAAAAAATCAAGTATTTGTGTAAGCCATGATCAAGTGATATATTTCTACTTTTTCCTTTTCTAACCCATGACTTATTTTAGTGTATTGGTTTTGGTAAAGTGGGTAAATTAAAAAAGAAAATTATTAACCCTTAACATGCCAACCAGTTCGACTCACTACGAGTTCAACGTGAGTGAATACAAGTTTATGAGTCAAATCTATTTTTATTAATAATTGTCATGAACTTGAATTTTTCAATCCAATTGAACTTAAATATGTAGTGAGCAGAGTTGAATTGCGAGTCACAACATAAGTTTTCTTCTGGTATGAGGGAGGGGCTCGACCCCTAAACAGCAATTCTAATAACGAGGGGTGGCGTGTTAACTTGTGAACAAATGTTCCCAATATATATCAGAGTAAGAAAACCGATCCGTTTATCGATTCGAGACATTAAATTGGTCAAAGGTTTAATGGGTAGGTTATTTATTGACCCAATTGATCGGTATATATTATTGAAAAATTAAAAATTATATGTAATATGATTAATCTATATTTTTATACTCTAAAATTAAATTTATTTTCATGATCTAACTATAAATATCATATAATCATTTATTAGTATAAATTATTGTGGGTATTATTATTAAATAACTAAAAAAATTCTTATTTTTGAAGACTAAATACAAAAAGTATCAGATGATCATAACCGATGAAAATATATAATTATTAGTTATTATTTATTGTTATCAAGATAAAAAAAAATAGTATTATAAGTGCATATTATATGTTATTTAATAATTAACTATTAACAATTTAACATATTATAGAAAATGTAAACAAAATAACATAAAAAAATTGTAAAAAAAAATCAGTCGAGTCAACTTGGTTCAGATCATCGATTTTATCAAATTCAACCAACTCAAATCGAATCACTTGTATTTTTTGTCTTACACTTTAACCGAACCACCTAAGACACTAGGTCTTAATCTATGATTGTCTAGATCAGTCCAAATATTTTTAACTATGATGAGATGTTGATGCCACAACATACTTTTTGACAATTATATAATACACACTATTTTTGAAATAGTTCATCCTCTAGTTGAATAATTTAGTACATGTTTAAATTAAAATTTACAAACGTAATTTATAAAAGCATTTCAAGTCTTCTTCTAAACTAAGTTTTAATGCAAAAAATTATTCTCAAACTACTTTTGTCTTTCAAACAGAATTTCAAGGCAATTTTTTTTTCTCAAACCTGATTTTTTAGGGGACAACCAAACATAACGCCAAATTGATCTTAATCTTAGATGTATCTTTGAAACTCTCCTATCTAGGGGTTATGGGTTTGGTTAACCCATAACCCAATCCGATATAATTATATTAGGTTGAATTTTTAAAGTATGCATATCAAACTCGATCCAATCCAATTAAAACCCCATCATATACAGGTTGGATAATAAGTTATATTTTTTTTTTCAACCTGACTCAACTCATACCATATAATTAATTTTATTATTATATAAAAATTAATTATTGCACATTAATTTTAAGATCACATAGTTTATTAAATTAAACCATCTATGATTGTTTTTCTTTTTTAAGTTTTTATTTTTATAGATATCTTGATTTTGTTTACATTTTTACATGTTAATGCAATATTTTATTTCTATATAAAATAAAAATATAATATTAATATTGAAATAATTAATTTTATTAGTCAAATATTGTCAAATTTGATATCTTTTAAGTGCATTCAATCATTATATATTTATAAAACTTTAAGCAAAAATAAATTATTATTTTTAAAAAATAATTTTACAAAATATTTATTTTTTAAAATATTAAAATTTGATTAATCCAACATGACTCATTATAATTGTGTTGAGTTTGGTTGAATATGTAAAAAAAAATGTGTACAAACTATCCAACACAATTCATAAAATTTGATTGGATTGGGTAACAAATTTAGAATTCAAATACATGCTTATGATAATCAAAAGTGAATTTTATTTATCCGAAAAATTAACCACGTTAAAAACACAGAAAAAAAATATTGCCACAGGAACGTTGTTCCTTTTATATTTTTTGGGAAAAAAAAAAGAGAGGAAAAGAGTGAGAGAGAGGAGTGGGAAATCGAAAAACCCTACTGGAGCTGGAAGTGGAAGAGAAGAGAGTGAATGACGATCCATTCGATCGTGATACAGAAGCTGCTTAGCACCAATGCTCATGTGGGTCGACGGGTTGCCGCTCAGCATTTGAAGGAGTACACCTATGGCTTCCGCAACAAAATGGCCATCATCGACTCCGATAAGACCCTCATTTGCATGCGCAGTGCCTGCAACTTCATGGCCTCCCTCGCCCGCCACAACGGCCGCTTCATGTTCATCAACACCAACCCTCTCTTCGACGAAATCTTCGACCTGATGACCAAGAAGGTTGGCTCCTACAGCCCCTCCACCAACTCTCTCTGGCGCACCGGCGGCTTCCTCACCAACAGCCTCAGCCCCAAGAAGTTCCGCTCTCGCAACAAGAAGCTCGTCTTCGGCCCCACCCAGCCTCCCGATTGCATCGTCATCGTCGACACCGATCGCAAGTCTTCTGTCATCAACGAGGCTTTCAAGCTTCAAATTCCCATCGTCGCATTAGTCGACTCCGCCATGCCCCTCGACGTCTATAAGCGCATTGCCTATCCCGTTCCCGCCAATCATTCTGTCCAATTCGTTTATTTGTTCTGTAATTTGATTACCAAAACCTTGCTTCACGAGAAGGCCATGTCTGATGCTGCCAATCCCAAAATTGATGTTCAAAGTGAAGAAGCTCCGCGCAAGGACAAGGGCAAGGGCAAGACCTATTTGGACAAGGTCGACATAACCGTAGTTCTCTACGATAATTTAGCTCCCTTACCTCAAGGTAAACTAAACTTATTTGCTTTCTGTTTTCTCCTCCGTTGTTTTGTTGCCTTTTAGATATAAGTTGAGCCGAGCTGAGCAATTTTCACATCTAAAGCAGATATAGAAGAAACTAAGAAGCTTTTGGACAAGCTTGTTGTTTTGAAGTTTAATGGTTCCCAAGGAAGAAATATGGGTTTTGACGGTCCCAAGTAAGCATTCATCCAACTCCTCTAAACTTCACACTTGATGAATTTACACTGATAAATTTTTTCTGCTCTCATGTAGATCTGCAATTGATATTAGTGATGGACTGACATATCTGGATTTGATCATTAACCAGATTGAGGTGAGACATTTATACTTAATGTACAAATTATGATAATTACACATTCTTATATGACCATTCTCCTATGCAAATCATTGGTTTATTCCTTGCTTCTTTTTTTTATGAATGATCTGGATTGTGCACATGCCTCACCTACATTTTCTTATGTTCCCTTGATATATGTTGCCATTGACCTGTTGTTTTTGGCTCTTACTATTTTTGCTTTTGTGATTTTGTAGACCCTCAATTCCAAGTATGGAAGCAGGGTTCCATTGCTTCTTTTCAACAAAGATGACATTCATGATAGTTCTCTAAAGGTGAAATGCCATTTTCAATTTCCATGCGATTGTTGACCTCAGCCACTATTGAATTTTTATCTTCATCTTTCATAGGTTTTGGAGAAGTATTCTAAATCAAGCGTTGAAGTGCACACTTTTAAACAGGTTTGCACTTGTTTCTTATTTTTGGATGAATTGATATTGGTTTGTGATTTCTCTGGATCAATACATCATAATATATATTATGTAGGGTGAAGATGGAGAGTTGAAAACATCGAGTGGACATTACAGCAAGGAGGAAGTGTATGTCATCCTTCAAATATCTTTCTATTAAATTATATTCTAGACTAGATGTTTATTTCCATTTTTGTAGAGATATCTCGTTTATGTACTGATTGATTGGTATTATTATCATGTTATGGACATTTAAAAAACACTGTTGTTAGGTATTAGTGTTACCCTGATATAGTCTTGATGTTTATAGCAGTAATTTAGGTGTGAAAACAAAGCTTAGAGTCATTGGGTTAATTTATAAAGAAATGCAAAAGTCTAAATATCTTATTCTTTTAAAACACCTAGAGTTTTCTACTTTAATTTTTGAAGAAAGAAAATTAACAGTAAATATTAAATAGCTGTAAATTAAGAGATGCCAAATAATTTGTCAGCTATGAAATTACAAATTGGCAATGCCAAATGGTCAAAATTTAATTATCCGTAAATAAAACAATTGACTTGACAGAATATATATTTCAATTTATTGAATTGTGTTCTCCATGACTTGCAAATTGGCTTTCATGATAAATACTTTAGCATTTTAAACTAACCTACTACTATGATGTGTGAAGGCATCCATTTGATGATGTTGATGTGTTCCGTTCACTAATGACTGGTGGAACCCTTGATTCATTATTATCACAGGTATGGACTTTTTATGCAGTTGAGCACTGGTCCTATCAAAGCCTTTGTCCTGTTCCTTTAAAATCTATAAGCAAGAGGTGTAGGACAATTGTCCTACACCTCTTGAATTATTCAACTGTAACAACACAAGGCTATAATTAAATATGTTTGTACATGTGCCTGTGTGGGATGTGCACATTTATTGTGCAGTTTTAACTAAGCTATTCATATTATTTTCCAGGGTAAGGAGTATATCCTAGTGTTGAAGTCGGACAATGTGGCAACAGTTCTTGATCCAAGTATCCTTCTTATAGTTCTAATCATTAATGACAATATTGCTTGTAGTCATCGCTTGTTACTTACTAACCTAGCTCCGAGATTCACATATTTTTATTTTTGTCAACCTTGACTGTTTCTTGTAGACATACTAAATCATTTGATGATAAATGATATTGAATATTGCATGGAGGTATGCAGAAATATTTTTATCTATCACATGAAGAGCTGCCACTTCTCTTTTTAAGGCATATGAGTTCTCTGTTTCATTTTCTTTACTTTTTTTCTTTCCAGGTGACACCAAGCAATTCGTTTAATTTAATCTTACCCACAATGAAATTTAAGGTATATTTTCTGTTCCTTCACTGTTACTCCCCTTTTGTCTCTTTAACATTCGTGCCAGACTTGGAATTGCATGATGCTTAATCAACTGGTCTTCAATATTTGTGTAAGTTTTTACCATGTGGCATATATGAGCATATATTGCAAAATTTTTAATTCAGAAAATTTAATATATACACTGGAAGTTGAATTTTTTGAATTCACATATAAGTGAAGTTTATTGGAATTTGAAAATTTCATCGTCATTGAAGATCCTATGGGAAACATATTTTATGATTGTTTGATGCGAGTTCTTTTTCTCTTAACTGGAATGGTCTAGGTCCTGAGGGTTAGGACTCAGGACCTAGTAGATCTTGTCAGATGCTGATAAGGTAACGGGTAATTTGGTTGCTAACAACTTGTTAAATTGGTGCTATGACATATATAATGTAATTTGAGCAGCTTTGGTTAAACACTATATGTTATGTAATCTATGCAGCTTCGGGAGATTGGTGGAGACCAAGATAAACATGTAAGTTATAATTTTTTTTCTCATTTTCATAACTTACATGCATTTGTATTATTTTATTTCATTTTAAGAAATAGTTTTAAATTTTTTATTGTGAATTGCTGACAAGACTTGTGAGAATATTATAACAATCTGTTTTTCTTTTCTATTTTAATTTATTTTTCCTGATTGATGTGTTGAAGTTGAAGGACAATTTCAAACTCATTGATACAACAAACATGTGAGTGAAAAACTGGTTTTTGTTCAGTTTCTTTTTGAAATTTACCAAATGTGCTAAATTCCATGTGTTGTACTTTGCATAGGTGGGTGAGTTTAAGAGCCATCAAGAGGTTTGTTAACACTGTTGAAGTAAGGCAGAAGAAGCCCTCAGTTTCGGAGGTATCATTCCCTAGCTGTCATTAGTTCATTACTCTGTTGATAGCTTATGTAAGAATGAATTGAATGGCTTACTGCCGCCAAGAAAATGACTATGATCTAACACTTCTACAGGACACAGCAGCTGGACCAGCAATAAAGGTATATGCATAATTGTTTACTCTTCTCTGTGATCCATTTGTGCTTGTGCTTCTATTTTTATATTTTTGCTTTGGTATAAACTAAAATCATGCCTTCAACGAGGTGGCAGTAATTGCATCCCTTGAGTTTTGAATTATTTAATTACAGCCATAAATATCGATCAGGGATTCAGATTAGAGTATGTTTTTAAAACGAACATGTAGTTAAAATGTTGTGGGATGTTATGGATTGTCTAAGCTTTAATGGCATAAAAACTTAAGAAGATCATTCCTTAAAGGGGTAGGAACTTTTCCCATATATTTTATCAAAGAAATCTCCCCATTGATATAGCAACCATGATAAAGAAAATGCACCCAAAATTTGTTAGAGCAACCCTTTTTTTGTTTTTGTTTGGGTAGAAGTATTTTTATTAGTGAATAAAAGGAACAAATACCAAAAATTGGAGGATAAGAAATCCTCAATAATACAATATCCTTCTTGAGAAATAAGTTTCCAAGGACTTTTTTTTTTTTTTTTTTTGATCGACAAAGATAATATATATATATATGTGTGTGTGTGTGAATGAAAATCATAGTACAAGTAGTACCATTACAAAAACACCTAAAGCCCAAAGCAAACCTATGGCAGCCTAATACATGAAAATACATGGATTAAGATGCTAAAAAAGTCTGGATGGGATGTAGGTTACCCCAAAAAACAG
>PYAF01006353.1:1110339-1143401 GCA_007407185.1 Glycine tomentella
CGAATCCAAGCTCCCCATTTCTAATCCAAGACCAGCAAGAGAACAATGCAGCTTCCATCACTTTAACGTGATTAAAGCTTTCATTGTGGAAGACAATTCTGTTTCTATGCCACCAAATATTCCATGTCAAAGCCAGCCACCATAATGACCATCTATGTGAGGTGAGCCCTATTTTCTGGAAGAAGCCAAATTGTGTGTAGTGTTGTCTCGGAATATCAGAAAAGACACCCAAGATATTTGCCCACGACATAGATTCCCACCAAAGCACCTTGATTCGCTCGCAGCCAAAAAATAAGTGTGCAACCTCCTCCTCACTGTTCGTGCAGAACGGGCATAGGGTATCATTAAGGTCTATGCTTCTCCTTTGTAGATTCATCTTCGTGGGAAGCCTGTCCTTAAACAGTCTCCAAGCAAAGCATAGTACTTTGCTGGGGGCTTTGACTTTCCACATGTCTTTGAAAGTTTCATCCTGCTCCACCTCTACCCCAGCCCGCTTGAGATACCTATATGCGCTTCCTACTGAAAATTGTCCACTCGGTTCAGCCTGCCAATTCCACACATCATGCTGATGAGCTTGCGGATTGTGCTCCTGTACTTCTTCTAGGAATTGAATAGCCGATTGAACCTCCCCTTCCATGAAAGGTCTTCTCCATCTAAGTTGCCATTCCCAACCTGAATGTGTTGTGGAACCCATTTGCTGGATAAAATTCTGCTGCTGATTGGATATGAGGTGTAGTCTAGGATACTTCTCCATAAGTGATACACCCTCATTCCTCCATCCATCCTCCCAAAACAGCACCTTTGATCCACATCCCACCCGCCAAGATATCCCGCTCAAGTTTCCAAGGACTTGTATGTGAGCCACATTCACTGTTGCATTCAGATGAAGACTGTACTTAACTCAAATTCCTCTATGATGTAAAACATTTCTCGATATTAGAACAAGCTCCACATTGAACAAATGTGAGGACAATTTATGAAAGTGTGAATATTGTAGGTTCTGATGAAAAATTGACTGGTCCCTGCAACGCTGCTACTTTGAATTTGACCTCCTTTATTTGAGGTATAGGAAGATGGACCAGACTGTTAAAAATGAACTACTCAGACTAATTGACTTGAATTATGCCTCGCTACAGCTTTTGGTCCCTGGTCCACAATATCAATCTTGGACTGCATATTCATATCATTTTCATATGCCTTCCAAAGGTGCAGCCATGTAAATTAAATTGCTTGTTAATAGGATTTTCATGACTTAAAATATGTGATGTTGATGTTGATGTTGTGAGGGTGAGCCCTGACACAACGATAAAGTTGTGTCTTGGTGACTTGTTGATCATGGGTTCGAATTCGGAAACAGCGTCTTTGCATATGCAAGGGTAAGGCTGCGTACAATATCTCTCTCCCTTACCTGCGCATAGCGTGGAGCCTCTGGGCAATGTGATATGTAGTTTTTTTATTTTTTTTTTTGAATTTTAAATATATGATGTTGTTGTGACTTCATGTATTAAATGTCATTTGTATTATTAAATTAGTTAGCATTACCAGTGTTATAAATACTAAAATTTTTCATGTTGTATTTGGTATTTGCAAGCTTAATTAGAATGAATATTCAAATATCAAGACATTTGTATTATTAAAACATTTAGAACTACCAGTGTTATAAATACTAATAATTTCTTATGTTGTATTTGGTATTTGCAAGCTTTAATTAGGATAAATAATTAAATGGCTTATTAACTTTTTGGTTGTGGATTTCTGTTTTTATAGTCCCTCATAATTTTTTTACTGATTTGTAGTACTTTAAAAAAAATCATTCCAGTTTTAGTCCCTCAAATTTTTTTCCGTTCTGTTTTTAGTCCCTAGAAATTTCTACATGAGGAACCAAAAACATAACGAAAAAAATTGAGGGACTAAAAATGGAAATCCACAAAAGATGAGGGACCAAAAAGATAATAAATAATTAAATACTAAGTGGTGTGACAATGATCTTGGGTCCTCGTGAAATGAGAGAGAAGAAACTATTAACTGGTATAGCAGAAGGTCATTGCTGTTAGATATGAAGTTACTAATTGCTGTTTTTAATGTGTTATCTATGCTACCAGTTCTTTGATAATGTATTTGGTGTCTCCGTGCCCGAATCTCGCTTTCTTCCCTTGGATGCAACATCAGATCTATTACTTCTTCAGGTGACACTCATTTAATTGTATATGCAAATTCTGTTACTGGTGTTGTACATGACTGACTCTCTCACCAATTATCTATTCTTGCAGTCAGATCTATACACTTGTAGAGAAGGTGTTTTAACTCGAAATCCAGCTAGAACTAACCCTTTAAATCCTGTGATAGACTTGGGACCTGAATTTGAAAAGGTGAAATTTAGTGTTTTCTTGTCTTATCCTTGCATAGTTTTGACCTTTCTTATGAATTGTATTTGTTTTTAATTCTCAGGTTGGTGACTTCCAAAGTCGCTTCAGATCCATTCCAAGCATCATTGAGTTGGACAGTTTGATGGTGAGAGGTGATGTGTGGTTTGGGGCTAATATTACTTTGAAGGTATAATAGATGTTCCTTTCCCTGTAGGTCATGCTTCATGTTGAATACTTGCTCTTCATTCCCTTTAATTATCTATATAGTACAAGATGGCATTCATATTTGAACTTTTTAAGAATTGTATGCAGTATTTTGTTTATCCTTTTCTGAATACCAGGGATTTTTGTCATAAGTTATAGGAGTATTTATATGCCGATAGATTTTGATCTTGCTTAATTTATAGCAAATTTTCAACACTACAAAAGATTTAAAAAAGCTCTAAAAACATTAGAACATGGGTTGCTGGAGATGTCAAAAGACTCCAAACTGCAGCCCAATATTAAAAGCTCATTTGAAGGCCTGAGCCGGTCCAAAATATAGTCCTACTCCTACAACTGAGTATAATGGGGCTGAGAGATCTGGACGGAAATAGTACTTGCACTTGCAGAACCCACATATATTGTAAAGATTTGAAGAAATAAGTTGTTATCTTCTCCTATTGAGTTGAGGAAGCCACATAACAACTCCCCCCTCCCCCCCCCTCTCTCTCTCTCTCATATACAAAACGCACACACGCGCACACACACACGGTATTTTTGGAAGATTTTGTGTGCAGTGGGGGTGGAAGAGTGGGGTGCTGATCATCAAAAGAGATAATTTTGCAATGCTCATAAAGACAGCTATATCATAATTTGTGAAGTTAAAGCATAAAAATCTCAAGATAATTCTGGTCTCATGGTCAAGGACCATCTTTCGCTTAAGAGCTTAAGCTATTAGGTATATGCTAATCTTGGTTTTATATCTATAAGACATCACCTCATGGAAGAATCCAGTGGACTTAAAAGACACAGAGCATGGACAACGTACAGGCTCACTCGTAGTGAACTCTATTTTAGAAGAAGAATGAAGGGAAATGAAGATCAAACTCATGACTACCGTTACATTATAGAGGCTCTTATACCATGTTAAGGACCATAACCTATTAGGCGAAGGCCAAAATTGGCTTTATATCTCTAACACTCAAATTATCCTAGATTAACTAAGAAAGGAAAATCTCTGGATAATCCATTAAAGATATAAATCACTTCTTATTTTTTAATTTTAAAGTAATAAATCTCTGGATATCCTTAGACAGTAACTTGTTAAGTCGAACATTATGAAAATAATTGTAGGATTACAAATTTTCTTCTAAGGTTTCTGCTTATTAGAAACTTGTGGTAAATGATTTGCTTTTCATATGGAATAGAAGATTGAAATTAGGTACACTGGAAGTACAATACAAATCTCATTATAATTTATTGTAAGCATTCAAATTCAGTGAACTTCCTGTTAATATATTTTATTGTTTAAACTACTATGAGAGACTGATGTGTTATGAAGATTTTCTTGCATTTATGTGATTTTTAACACTGTTTTTCAGGGGCAAGTGATTATTGTTGCAAAACCTGGCCTGAAATTGGAAATTCCTGATGGGGTGACGATTGAGAATAAGGTATAATACTAACTTCCGTATGGAGTCTCTTTATTACAAAACTTCACCTTTTCATTGGTTTTATTTTCTCTGTTCTGTTGGTGCTGTTTGTTGTGGGTGGTGGTTTGTAGGTTGGATGCGTGTTGGGAGAGTTTGTTTTGTTTGGACTGTTTTCTTTATCAGCGTTTGGATTTGGTATAATGGGTACCTTTTGTTTCTTGTTTGCTGATCAAAGCAAGAGGATTTGTAATTGTTTTTGTCATCATTGACTGGGAGACCCTTTCAGTTGGATAGCCTGACTGTGTAAGCTTAAGAGCAGGATGGAGGTGGATGACCATATTTGGATTCTGGATGACCATATTTTGACCTTTAGGGGTGGCGGGCTAGTTGGGATTGGGATGGATGTTGGACCCACTTGCTCATGTCTGGAATTTTGCTAGCAAATTGAAGAATCACAGCAAACTTAGATTGAGAATAACATAATCCTTAGTAACAATTTATCTCATGTACAATTTGAATTATCCTACAACCAGGAACCAGAATCTTGATATTTCTTTTATAACCTGATAACTCTTTTTCCCCCTCCTTCAAGAAACTTTTAATCTACAAAAAAAAGAAGCTTGAGTTTCAGAATTCTGGCTTCAATTTATCAAGAGCACAACTTGCCTTAGAATCTGAATCTTGCATTAGCTTTGCTGGAATTAGCAACTAAAGCACCTTCAGCATTCAATTTAAAGCTTCCATGCAGCAGAGGATAGCACTTGATGTGCAGGTGGCGTTGAAAATTGACGAGGATGAAGAAATTATGTTTCAACAAAATTAATGCCTTTCAGCATCCTGACCCAAAGGGCATGAGGACTATATTGGTTCTCCAGCATTCTATCCATAGCTATTAAGTATCAATGAATGATTATGATATTTTTCTGATAATCACATTTTGCTGTTTTACAGGAGATCAACGACCCTGCAGATATCTAAGGATGAATGTTGTCGAAGTTGCTGAGATTTGGTTCCAGTTAATACATGACTGCTGAACTTTGATTTGCAGTGCTATACAATTTAGTTTGTCACATTCGCAGCGAGCCATCTTTTAGCTTTTCTATTTGCTGGGAACTAAAAGGTTGAAGAAGCAAATAGTTCCTTACACATTTTTTTTTTCAAGCGGCATGGTAGTGGTGAAATAATTGTCTACTCATCTGTTTATTCATCCTGTAACTCTTGGGGCAAGGCTTGATATAGTCACAGCTGAGAGCCTGAGAAGCTGAGACAAGGAATAGGAATAGTTTCAGTTTTGCTGGTCTTTTTGCCTTGATACTATTACAATCACACCAATTGTTTCCTGTACCAATGAGTTGGAGCATACATTACAGAACAGACATTTTTAAGGCATATTTGTCATTGACTTATATAAGCTACCCCCAAAATTTACTGCTTTTTTCTTTTTCTGACTTGCATTTTAAAAAATCAAATTGACCAAGATTTTTCTGAATTGAAAATCTTTCTTGTCATTGACTTACATAGGCTACTCCAAAAATTGGCTATTTTAAATTTCAATTTATCTGAAAAAGGTATTTTTAATTTGATAGTGTATTAAGATTTGAAATGAAATTAATAGTATTTAAAAGGAATAAAAATTTGAAAAAAAAAACTAAAGATATTTAATGTATACGACTTGATGAAAAAGATGATAACTTTTAAAATCACTTTCATTCAAGAGTAAAGATTTAAATAATATAATGGTGGATAAAATGTATACACTTGCCAAGTATTTTTTTTGGGGATCCAAATTGGTTTAAAATGAATTGATTTGTTTTAAATTAAAATAAAATATAATTCTCATTTAGAACACATTAAAAATTAATGGATTAAATATGTTTTATTTTCTATTATAAAAGGTATGTTTATTTTTGGTCTCTAAAATAGTAATTATATATTCTAATTATTTATTTATGAAAAGGCCTTATGTATGATTTTTATTTTTTTAGAGATTTTTTTTGTGAAAGAAAAATAAATGTTATATTTGACACATTTATATAAATGAAGGGTTAAAGTAAGATAATCTTGTAGAGATTGAAAATGAACATTTTTACATTTGCCCGAATAAAAAAGATATTTAAGTCAATTAATTAAATTTCTATTAAAAATATAGTTATTAATGAATAAAAGGGGCATTAAATTAAATTCATTTTGAGTAGATTTTTTTCAACTACTAAAAAAAAATGATTTTCAGTTGAAACTAATTATTGTTTTACAGTTTTAATGAAATGCAGGAAAATGTTTAATGTATTTGGTTTGATTTGGGCCAAAATGTGAATGCATTAGGCCCTGGATGGCAGAAGTAGAATCGGGGCGGGTTGCATGGTTGAATGTCTACTGAAGAGAAGAATTGTATCCTTTCCGTAGCAGAGAGAGGATAAGACTTAAAAAGAGTGTTTTTATAGCTTAGTTGAGTTGTGTGCAAGTGAGATAAGCAGCCATGTCGATCTTGTCCATTCCGTCACCAACGCACCGTTGTTCCATTTCAATTTCTCGGCTGCCATTGCCATGTTCTTTTACAGCTCAGCCATTTCAATTGCAAGTAAGAAGAAGAGCAAAAGGGGGAAAAGTGGTAATGAGCATGGAGGCAGGTATTGGAGTTATGGGCACCAAGTTGGGTATGATGAGCTATTTCGAACCCGACGGAGAGGTTGTTCCTGTCACTGTCGTGGGTTTCAAAGAAGGCAACATCGTCACACAGATCAAAACAGAGGCCACCGATGGATACGACGCCGTCCAGGTTGGTTACCGAAGGGTCAGAGACCGCAAATTGACCAAACCCGAAATGGGTCATCTCCAGAAGGTCGGCGCCATTCCCATGCGCCATCTTCAGGAGTTCCGTCTTCAAGCCATCGATGGCTTCGACCTTAATCAGCGCCTTCTTTTTGATGAAATTTTCAAGGAGGGTGATCTTGTTGATGTCTCTGGCACCACCATTGGCAAGGGTTTCCAAGGTCATCTCTTTTTCATTTTTACTTTCTTAGCATCCATTTATGCCTTGCCTTGCCTTCAACAACGTATAACAATGGGGTGACTGCGGCTTTTAATTGACAGGTGGAATCAAGCGTCATAACTTCAAAAGGGGTCCAATGACCCATGGTTCCAAGAGTCACCGACAACTAGGATCAATTGGTGCTGGAACCACACCTGGTCGTGTGTACAAGGGAAAGAAGATGCCTGGTAGGATGGGAGGAAGCAAGAGGAAGATAAGAAAGCTTAAGATTGTCAAAATTGATAAAGATCTTAATGTCGTCATGATCAAAGGTGCTCTCCCTGGTAAGCCAGGCAATCTTCTAAGGATAACTCCAGCCAAGATTGTCGGCAAGAACATTCCAAAGAATTAGCATATCTTTTCTGTATTCTATTTCTTGTGCCTTCCTTCCTTTTAGCCTTTTAGTTGCAACTTTATGTATTGCTTCTTTCAACCTATTTTACATTGATTGAGTTATATACTGCACCTTATTAGTATCATCTTACTCGATACAATTGATGTAATTTGTGATGTCATGTCAGACACCGCGGTTATATTTAGAGCTAGAGCTAAGGAAATCAAAACCAAAACTTCCAATAAATTAGCAAAATTGGATTTTGCATGTCTTTGTTTTGTTAATCTACTTAGTTAACATGTCTTTAGATTGAGTGGAAGGAACTTGAATCATTTAACATGTAATTACTGGTTATATTATATAAGATTCATGAGTGGACAAAAAAATATTGATGGGAGGGGCTCCCTTAATACTTGATTGTAGTATAAGAGATTAATCTTTCACCTACCAAACGAAGTTAGTTTCGTCCGATAAATGTTATAAGATTTTTCAAAATTAATGTTTTTCCTTGTACCTTAATTAAAATACATTTTTTTGGATAGGCTTTGAGTTTTAATATTTTCTTTAAAAAAAAACGAAGTTTTAAAATCATTTTTAATGTATTGTTTTAGAAATATAAATGAAATATTAGTTACGTCTATTTTTTCTTCATAAAAATGCAAAATATTTTTAATTTCAAATAAAAGAAACAAAAAAGAATGATTTAAATGGTAACGGAGTAAAGCTAAGAGTAGAGAGAGAGGCATGGAAGGCGAGGAGAGGAAAAGAGGGTGGCATTTATGCTGCGTGTGCAAGAAAGCAAGAGATTCGGTGAAGAGGCCGAAAACCTAGAGCAGATTTGCAGGGAGTGCTTCTACGATGCTTTCGAGTCTGAGATCCATCAACTAATTGTTGAGAACCAGCTCTTTAGCCCCGGCGAACGCGTCGCAATCGGTGCCTCTGGCGGCAAGGATTCCACCGTTCTTGCCTACGTCCTGTCCAAGCTCAACCGCATCCACAATTACGGCCTCCATGTCTTTCTCTTGTCCGTTGACGAGGGCATCACCGGCTACCGCGACGACTCTCTGGAAACGGTTCACCGGAACCAGATTCAGTACGGACTCCCTCTCAAAGTGGTCTCTTATAAGGATCTCTACGGATGGACCATGGACGAGATCGTTAAGGTGATTGGTTTAAAAAACAATTGCACTTTCTGCGGCGTCTTCCGTCGTCAGGCCCTTGACCGTGGCGCTGCTTTCTTGGAAGTAGACAAGCTCGTTGCTGGCCACAACACAATGCCGATGATATCGCCGAGACAATCCTCCTGAACCTCCTTAGAGGTGATGTTGCCAGATTGAGTAGATGCAGCTCTATCACCTCCGGTGAAGATGGCCCCATTCCCAGATGCAAACCTTTCAAGTATACTTACGAGAAGAATATTGTCATTTATGCTTATTTCAAGAGCCTCGACTACTTCTCCACTGAATGTAACCTTTCTTTCTCTATTCTATTTTCCCATCTAAACTGCCATTCATAACATTCTCTCTCCAATTCCAGGCATTTATTCTCCAAATGCATATCGAGGTTTTGCTCGCGAGTTCATCAAGGATTTGGAAAGAATCAGACCAAGGGCGATTCTTGACATCATCAAATCAGGGGAGACTTTCAGGATTTCTACTAATACCAAAATGCCAGACCAGGGAACATGTGAGCGCTGCGGTTATATTTCTAGTCAAGTATGTAGTATATGTGAACCACACCATCTAAACCTAATCTAAGATATTGTGATGATGTGCCAAAAACTTGTTGCGGCACTCAGTAAGTTTATCAATCGTTCCAAGTAATAAATTAATAAATAGAGTACAGTATTCACAGTTATTGAGGCACTAAATTTATTGTGACTATTATCTTTAAATTAGATAAAATAAAATTGAATTGAATTATGATTTGTATTGTGGATTGAGAAATTTAAATAACAGAATTAAAATGTAATAAGAATTAAAAATAAAGTTAATTAGATTTAAATAATTTATTAAGAAACAGAACACATTCACCTTTTGATTCATACCTTCTTTACTTGGATTAATTACTAATTTAATTATTCTAATTATTCTAATTGTTCAGACAATGTATCTTTTCGTTAAATTAGTTAAATCTTAATTCCTTAGTGACTTTAACCCTTTAATTCAATCAAAACCCTAATTCCTTAGTGATCTTTCATAAATTAAGTTTTAAGAAAATACATCTATTCATATGCAATCATACATCCTATCCATAGGTAATGTAACAATTGTTATTTTACTTTTGTCAGAAATTAAAGTTCCAACATTCCTATTGTAAACCCTAATTCTTAGAATTTTATTAGAATGATCAGCCTTAATAAAGATATAATCAATGCAATACAGTAAAATAAAACAACTTAGCATAAAAGAATAATAGAAATCAATCCAATTAAAGAGGAATTCACATTAGGTTTTGGTCCTAACTACAATAAAGAAGATTAGTTATATATAGTTATGTCTAACCTTGATAAAAATAGATAAAAGTGGATCAACAATCTTAAAGAAGAAGAAGAAAAAGAATCAAACCCTTTAATCTTGAATCTTAATCTTCTTGACCTAACTTTAATCCTTCAAGAATGCTTCTTCTTCTTGTTTTGCTCTATGTAAGTGTCTCCGTGTGTTTCTTTTGGCCTTCTAAGTCCTTATTTATAATTAGGGTGTGGAAATCTTCTCTCATCTTTTATCTTTGTGAAATCTTTAATCCAAATCTTCTCTTATTTTTTATTTTTGTGAAATCTTTAATCAAAATATTGAAACCTAGAGGCTTCTTGATTTGCTTTCTTTTCTTCTTTTCTTGTTTTTCTGCTATAAAAATTCAAAGAATAAGTGATAAAGATAAAATAATGAAAACTTTGACTTATATTAACATTTATTGATAAATTATGATTGATTTCTTGATTCTTTTAGCATAAAAACTACTTATATGCTAGAAGCATATCAAGCAACCTCCCTTCCCATGTGCAGAAAGCTTGTGTTCGGCTTGATGGACTGAATAGAGGTTTGCCTAAAATGGGGATTGGACGAAGTCGTGGCTGTGTTGCTTCTGAGAATGGAAATGAAAGTAAAGTAGAAAAGAGCATCCAGGGCAAACAATGTGGAACTCTAGACTTCTGATTTCCCATATCAAACGTAGTTGCAGTAGCAAGACCTGAAAGAATTAATGAGGCTTCCTGTTCCTGAAATTCAGGGTTTAAAGTGTATTTGCATTGGCTCCGGATTATTACTACTTGTCAATTTAATCATACATCTTTGGCTTTATTTCTGTCAGCAGCACTCATGATGTCAGTTGTACACATAATCAATGAATACTAATGGTCCGCATGGCATGCTGGAGAGAAAGTGAGCTTCACTTTTGAAGCTTGAATTCATTCTAGATTTTTTTGCTAGACCATTCCCATCGAGCCCACGACCTCCTCGATCTGAATCCACTCAATGAAATATTGTAATCGGGCTTTAAATTTTGATTAAATTTGAGCTTTTTTAGTTCAATATAATCATGACCCGATGAGACTTGTGTATCATTTTAGTACCCCAAATTGAATACAAGATTTTTGGTTCGACTTATTATAGTTAGTGACCTACAATCAAGTTTGCAACTAGTTTGGCCTAAACCTACTTGATAAAATGTAGGTTTGTAGTTTTAAATTTTGAGCATGAATTAAATCTAAGCTTTTTTACCCTAATCCAATCATGGTCCAATTTGGATTTAGCACACAAAGTTCGTACAAATTGGGCTTTCACCAGGTTTAAGTCTTGTTTTATAAATTTAAATGGGATCTGAATTTTCTAGCCTAACATGCTATTATTCTGTGACTTGTATTGAGTTCGTGACTAGTTCAACTTAAACTCATTCAATGAAATGGTGGGTTTGAGCTTTAAATTTTGAGCACGAATTAAATTTAGGTTTTTTTTTTTGCTTAATCTAGGCTTAGCCCACAAAAGCTCATAAAAATTGAGCTTTCATTAGCTTGGATTTTATTTTAGAATCTAAAATTGAATATGCACCTTTTCAACTTGGCCCATTGTGGTATGTGACCTACATCAAATTTGCAAGCAAACAACAACTTGACCCAAATTTGTCTGATGAAATGTAGGACCTGAAAATTAAATTTTGACCACAAATTAAATTTGAACTCTTTGGACAATCATGGTCAGATCTAAGATTAGCCCACAAAAGCTTATACAAACTTATCTCTTACTAGACTTGGATCTTATTTTAGAAGTCCGAATTGAATTCTAATTCTTTGGTTTGACCAACATCAAATTTGAAGTCAGTTTGACTTAATCGACCAAATAAAATGTAGAACTTGAGTTTAAACTTCAAGCACACATTAAATTTAGGCCTTTTAGTATGATCCAATCATGATCTACACTATCTAATTTGGACTTAGTCCATAAAAGTCTAATAAATAATTAACTTTTTTTTATGTCTTGCCCTCATTCTAAAATTTCCCTCATCACAACCTTATATGAAGAGTCTCACTTTTTTTCAGTGATTATTTTTTTAAAAGAACATTATAAAGTTGTGATGAGGTGGAACTACAAACAAAAAATCGAAAACTGATTTTGATTTTTATAATTTTGAAAACGTATCAAATTAAAGGCTGAATCTAGTATGTTTGACTTGACACAAACCTGATGCTCATTTTAGTTATAAATATATTTTTTTTCATATTTTTAAGATACATAATAAAAAATTACATATATTTATCTTTTTGGTTTATTTTATCTTTTATTTATTTCTTATATAGGAAGAGAAATGTCAAGGTTTGGAGAAAACAGAAACTAATTGGAATCAAGAGAAGAAAAATAAAGCCGCCTAGCAATTGAAACACTTGTAATGTATGCCAGCTCTTTCTCACAGGACACGAGTCATGGCTTGGCCACTATGCTTTCCGCAAAAGCAGAGCTAAGAAAATAAGGTTTATGCCACTTGGAGATTTTTATCTAGTATTTATAAATGAAGAATATAAAGGAATACGAGTTTAGATCCTCTCGAATAACTTTCGACATGACAATGCTATTAAAAAAAGTGAAAACACATACACACAAAGTCCAAAATAAATCCAACACAAATAATGATAAATCTCGCCATAATTATATTTGTGTGTCTTGTACATGTTAGTCAGTAATAATACGAGAGGATAGAAAGGGATGTAGAACAATTAGATTAAAGAGGTTTCCAAATATTTGAAATACAATTTCCTAGTCATGTTCATGTCTCTAATACTTGGTTATCTTAGTATCAAGTCATGCAGGCAGGCATTTAAAACAATTGGTCTAATGGTTATATCGTCGTACACTAACCAAAAAAAATATTACCCTTCACGATTCGCTGCATCTACAAAACTACTTGGTTATCACTAACAGCAAACACAGGAAGCGCCTTCATTACTCTGTTCAGTCACGCCGTAGGAGTATACCGGAGATGCATCTCATAGAAATTGATCAGCTGGAAAATTAAGAAAATCATTAGCTTTAGGTAAAAAAAGGCCACATGAACATTTTCAAAACGTTGAATCCAAGCAAAATTGACAGGGAAATAATCATCAATTCAATCTAACATTGCTATGCCTATGAGATAGCGGATTACCAGAAGTGGATTGTATGCCTTGAGATATCTGTTATCCACCATCACTTCTGTTCCATCAGACCTGTTACGTTAATCAGTATTAGTGTATTAAGATAGTTAGAGTTTGCTAAATCTGTTAGTTGTTAATTTTGTTAGAACTGTTAGTGGTTCAGTTATAGTTTGTTAGAACTGAATCTGCTGTAATTCTATTATTCTGTTGTAAAGTAACAATTCATTCTACACTTTCTGAATCAATAATATTCAACCTTTCTTCTTTCTTTCTCAAACTCTAAAAATTAGGTAAGCATTATGTAAAGAAGCATGCTGCATGCAGTATGATTATGGAAAATAACCCAGTTCACTTCAATTTCCATAAAAGCGTTGGAAAAGATACAAAACCAGTAACGAACTTACATAAGGAAATGAAGTCCTAGTATCCCATAAAATCAAGTAATATAATGGCAAAATCATTTTTCACTTGGTAATTTTGTGCAGCTGGTATTCAATTTAAAACTAAGGGTTTGACTTGGTTTCTTGAACTCAAGAGGATTAGCACCAACAACTTATTAAAGGTTTGCAATGCTAAAATCAAATATTCGAAAATTCATCATCATCCAAATCTGGTATGGGATGAGATCATTTTTATGGCATTTCCATGATGTTTGTCCCATTGTTTCTTCAATGGAATTTCCATCAAGTGACAAGGGATCTAAACAGCTTTAATGTTCATATCTTCTAAATTTTTGTGACAGTTCTAATGTTTTATAAAAATATAACAATAATATTATAGTAAATCCTTTCAGAATAAATTTTGCTAGTGTTTATGTAACAGAAAATAAATATTAGTTTAAATTAATGCAAGATAATAGCCTAACGGTATAATTTAAAATTAAAAATGTTTCTTTTTTTACTAAATACAATCAACATGTGTTTATTTTTTTGACAGAAATTGTCTTTATTTGTACATGTTTGTCTCCTACATTATTTTTCTTTTAAATTTGTTTTCTTCAATTTTGAATCAAGATTGGTTCTTTATCGTAGGATCTTGTGTCATTTGTTTGTTTGGATGACTTTAAAGTTTTCTAGGACTGAATCCCAAAATTGTCTCTTTATCTCATGATGTTTTCACTTTGAATGTCTTATTTTCAAATTGCTTATGACAAGTGAATATTTTTCTTCAATTGATAATATCTTTTCTTTTGTATCTTAATATGCATTTACCATTGATCTTGTCTTGTGTTATCACTTATCAATGCCATTAATGGTTGCATAAATTGTAAATATTTAGTTGTTTTTTTTTAACTTTGATATATAGAATATACTTGTAATCTATATTTAATTCAATTATAAATTATGAAAATTTAAACATAATAAGATTTTCATTCTCAATTTAAATGAGTAATATACATTTATTGAGATTGAGAAAGTTATGAAGATCAATGAGAATTGAATAAAATAGTTATTATGAAGGTAAAGGAAGAAAGCATATCAAAAGTTGTCTTTGAAAAGGTAGAATAATGACAACTAAGCTAAAAATGTTGATGTGATAAATTGTGTTGTTAAATATTGTTTACATAGCAATGCTATAGTTCGTGCTTTAAATTTTATATATTATGAATAGATAGATAAATAGATTCTCTCTCTACGAGATCTATCCTCTAGTAAATGAACCACAAAATTTGAAGGCATTAGTGTTCAGATTTGAAGATTTTATTAGTCTTAATAGTATTTCTTTCAATTGTATTATTTTTCCCTTAGAAAGGAATTGAAAAAATCTAAGCTTCTTAGTTGCATTTATCTTCTCCTTCCCTTTTATCAACAGCATTTCCTTTTAATAACCAAAGAGAAAAACAAACACCTTTAACAGGCACTATAAAAGAAAGTTTCAATCTCAACAAATTTAAAGCTACTAGACTTTAAATTACCCTCATCAATAATTTTCAAAATATTTTCTGTCGTGTTTGGTATGCCTTAAAATTGATTTAATAACAAAGCATTTTCATCACATTCACATAATAACAAATACTACCTTCAGTCCTATATATATATAAGAAACAAAATATAACATTTTTTTGGTCCTAATTATAAGGAATATAGGATTACTTTTATTATTAAATTTCTTTTTTACCCCTAATTAATTGTGAGGTCTATTAATGATATTAACTCTTTCCTATGAAAATGGGTGCATTTATTGAACTATCGACAAAACAAAGTATATTTATTGGTTGAAAAATTATCTTTTGAAAAAAAATCATCTCTTAAACCATTTAACGTCATGAGTAATCTTGAAATAAAATTAAAATTTTTAATAAAAAAATCAACTTAACCACTTTTATTCGTCTTGATGAATTAGGTAATTGTTTCTTATATACAGACCGAGGTGGTATTAGTTAATAATCAAGGTGATTGAACCATTTTGTATGCTGGAGAAGAAATTTTTAAATCATCCAAAATATGTCATTTTGACAATTGAGTGGAGTGCTGACATAGTCAAAGTGCAATTACAAGATATAAGATAAATTCAACTGGCATAATATGTTGGTTTACAGGAAAATCATCCAATGAGCACAAACCTGCTCAGTTTTGTCAAATTGCCAATTACCAAGGACAAACAATACAACAACTTTTGATATTCCCATTGACTCAAATAGGTTCTTACAAGGTGACTGCAAAACAGCTTTCTTATACATGTGTCCCTAAATATAAAACTCTTTTAACTAATTCACATTAAGAAAGTTGATTAATTTAATTAGTAGCATTAAATGTGTAAACAATTTGTATTATTTTTCCAAAATTTCCCTTAATATTATTGGAACTCATCATCTCTCTTTCCACATAATTATTTTCTACCTAGTTAATTAATGTGTGTTAGTCTTCTTCTCCAATCATTAAAAGAGAGAGAATGCATTTATCTTTTTAATTCATAGCCTTTATTTTAAAGTATTTAAAGATGTTTTGGTAAAAAAAAAATTAATTAATTCAAAAAATAACTTTGAAAAGAGTCTTATGACAAATAAATTTGAAAAAAGAGTCATATGTTTAGGGACAAAGATAGTATAATAGAGACTTCAAATGTGTTTAAATACAAAGTGTTTCTTTTTCCATACGGAATGCTGCAAAATATGGCATCCAGTTCTAAATGAACTTGCAATTAGGGTGTCATCTGATGCAAAAAGGCGTTTTTCTGTTACACCCTTAGGTTGTGAAACTTTAAGTAAATAATTTATCAATACTATTAACATTTTCCTTGTAGTACTAACAAATAACCCAACTATTGAGGATTGACCAATCATTATAGCACTAGTATGGAAATGGTTATCCAATTTAAGACATAGTTATCCCGGTTTCAAAATTGACAAACCAAACCATGAAAATCAAAACCTCTAATTGAATATGTATAAATATCGAATTAGTTAAGTAAAGCTACTCATAAAGAAAACTAATACAGTTATATAATTTCTTTTACTTTTTTATGAAAGGTGTAAGAGAAAAAATTGGAGTTGTTGGTTGAGTGACAAACCTCATAGCCATAAAGGTGACTAAAACATCGTGCATGTTGTCAGATAAAGAAGCTGAATAGCCTATTGGCTTGATAATCTTGACAATATTGCAGGCAGTATTAGTAGCATCAGGCATGTTGATAGGAGCAGCAATTGGTTGAATTGCAGCTGCAGCTGCGTCTCTCTTGAACCTCTTGACAGAAGAAGCAGATTTTCTCCTTTTTGCTCCTCTGCTTTGAAGTGGTTGTTGGAAATGTATTGCAAGGTTATCGAGCTGAACCCCAGTGTTTGTTGGTGCCTCCTTAAGTTCACTGAGCTTTGGATCGTAATCATTTGCAAGGGTGGGAGCTTGGGGTGGGAAATGTCTAAGGCTGTAACAAGTGGTAGAACGTTCAGAGCGCTTCTTGAGTTGGGTGAGTTGAACCACATCAGAATGCTTGCGCTTGCGCTTGTGATGTTTTCCTGACCTGAGGAGGCTTGAGAAACGTGAAGAATTAGCTTCTTTATTTGTTGGACAATTAATAGAGGATATGATATTCATAGAGGAAGTAGCGTACCATTCCTCAAAAGCATCAATGAGATCAGGAACGGACTGTAGATTTCCAAGAGGCTCCCAAGTGTTGGCAGTCTCAGGCCATCCACGCCTGAGAATCACAACACATTTCACTTCACAAACTATACATACATTATCATTATGTGAACGAGTAAAGTAAAGTAAAAATAGAAGATTATTGAGGTGACTAATTCCGCGAAATTAAGCAGCGTTGAGGACAAAACTCACCATTTGATTAGGTACTGGAGCTGACCCTATATTCATTTGCATTTACAACATCAATTCAGCGTCAGAAGAAGAAGAAAGAGAAAAAACAAGTGGTTCGGTTCTTTGTAATGATTACCTTGCGTAGCCTCTTACGGCGTATGGTTTCGATTTCATAGAAGCCATCGTCAAGATTGGGATCGGGATTGGGATTGGGAGGCAAGAGGGTTTCTTCTCCATTCTCATTTTTCTCTTTATGCAACTCATCAAGTGCTGCTGCTGCTGCTGCTGCACAAGATGAAGGTTCTTGAGGTTCGGCCTCCTCCTCCACTCCATTCGCCTCCTCAAAAACTGAACTACTGCTGCTGCTGCTCCTCTTCTTCATTGCAATTTCCAGTTCTAGCTTTACCCATTACCACTGCTCCTTCTCTTTATATTTTTTTTCCTCCCACCCTCACCTCAGTTAACCACTTTCTCTCTCTCTCTCTCTCTCTCTCTCTCTCTCTCTCTCTAACTAAAGCCATGTAAATGGGACCCACCAAATTAACTAAAAGTAACACAACCTCTTTTATTATTCATTCATATTTACTACTACACAATACTAAACACTTGTCTTTCTCTTACCTATCATCTACCTCTACATTTGCTTCCATATCTATCTTTAATCATTTCTTAATAATAAGTCTTTCCATACAAATACTCATACATTTTTATTGAATCAAAACACACGCCATAACTAAAGCAGCTTCAATTTTTGTCGGTCACACTCAACTTCTTTGTAACTCTCTATTTCCATCTTATTGTGTTCGATGTTTCAAGTTTTAACACATTAATGAATATATCTAATTGATATTTTAGATTTTCTAAATAATATTATACATAGTTTCTTTAATATATCCCTTGTGTTTCATATTAAGTATATATTTTTTCATGTATATTACTTCTTCTTTTTTATCTTATTTGTTTCGATTTTTTTAAAATAATTATTTGTTTGGAGTTTTAAAAGATACGTAAATATGTCTCCTAAATTAGAATACAGCCTCTTTGTCATTCTCGAATAGTTTATTTGCTCTCTCTTCCTTGGACGGTTTTTTTAGGAATAAAACATCTGAAAAAAAAAAAAAAAAAACAATATGCATGCTTGTGCCTCTGTAGTCTGTACATTTGACACAGACCGAGGAGGCTACCCAATGGCTTTAACAAGAATTCATTCCTGGCATGGATGAGAAACTCCGAAAAGCCGCAATGCAAATAAACTTACCGTATGCATGGCTGTAGTGTTGGTTATATTATTGTATTGACTGACTATACTGTGCATGGCTGTTTGCTGTTATGTAACTGTGAAACTGCATTTCATTCAATTATTCTATTCAATACAGTTATACAGAATTCTCTTCTCTTGTCCGTCCCATGTATATTCGCAAACAAGTTTCTACACTGCCACTGTTGAATTTTAATTGTTAAGGGGACAAAATGATTCGAGCCAATTAGTTTGTAGTGGTTTGTTACTAATGCTTTTGAAAAAGTAATTACTTAAAAAAATAATCCATCTATGGTGATTCATCGTCTACCAGCAGATAACTTTGCTGAAACAATTTTCGGATTCACATACATTAAAAATGATGGACTCCTAGTCAAGTTATTCCTTTGTGTGTACATCCATTTCCTAGTACAGTAAAAATAATGTTCTGTCTTCTCTTTTGAAGAATGGGGGGAAAAATGGAGGAAGAACATACAGACGAAGATCAACAGAGATTAGAACCTCACAAGTATCAAATTAACTCATACAACGGTTTAATATCAATATTTGGTAGGGTTATGAAACCAAATACTGCTGCAAATGATTGGTTCTCTTCTTGTTTTTAAGCTTCTTAAAAGCACTTGACTCGATTTGCCTAATTCTCTCCCTACTCACACCCAACATCTCCCCTATCTCTTGCAGGGTCTTCGTCCTTCCATCATCCATACCAAATCTCCATCTTATCACCTGCCTCTCTCTTGGATTGAGACTGTCCAGAGCCTCTTCCAGGTCCTTCTTCATGAACTGCTTAAGGAGCTGTTCTTCAGCTGTTTCGGCATCAGGATCAGAAATTACTTCCTGGTCAAAAACACACAAGTATCAGCAAAATAAACATCAAATGAAAGCAGAGTTTTTTTTTTCTGTAGCATAAATTTGAACAAGATTAGGACAGACCGAGGGTTTAAGATTCTGGTTGATCCCAATCTTTTGTTCCAGAGACCTGGGAGCTTTTGGGGTCATAAGTACAGCATTAAGCCTCTTCATTGACAACCCAGTTGCTTCAGCAACTTCTTCATCATCAGGCTGTCTTCCATTTTCACTATACAGGTGTTTTCTGGCCTCCTTCACTCTGTAAGTCGCCTCCACCATGTGGAACTGTTAAACCAAAAACATTGCAATGTAGTCCCTTATAAACATTAACATAAGAGCAATTTCAACTCATATGACCAAGATTAGCTTGTTGTTTTTCACATAATACTCACTGGCAAGCGAATAGTTCTTGACTGATCAGAAAGTGATTTCCGAACAGCCTGTTTAATCCACCAATGAGCATAGGTGGAGAATTTAAAACCCTTGGTACCATCAAATTTCTCTGCACCTTTTACAAGGCCTCTGCATCCTTCCTGTAAACCAATGAGAAACAGTAAAATAGTTTATTACTGGAACAGTTTAAGTTATCATGTTTTCCACCATCATTAGTTTTTTAAGCAAAAAACAATACAGGTGAGAATATACCTGGACAAGATCTTGCAGATTCATCCCAGATCCCTGATAATTCTTAGCAATTGATATGACAAGTCGTATATTGCTTTTAATCATTTTGTCTTTGCAAAATATACCATAATTCAAACGTTTCCTAAGTGTCTTCTGATCTACCCCTGCCACTGCTGCCCATTGTGCAAACGTGGGCTCACCACCAAATCTTTCTGCAAGATCCTCCTGGATTTTTTCAAGCTTTAGAAGGTCCTGAATTATATTGCAGAAGAATAGGCAATGAATTAGACAATAAAAGCAAAATAGTAAAATGTTATGCCATGTCAGAAAGAAACTATACTGGCAAATATTTATAACTTCAAGTATTAAAAATCACCTAAAATATAAATCTCCTGATTCACTATGATTAAATTGATATTTGCTAACTTCCTTGTAACATTCTTTTCCTTTTCAGATGGTTCTGAACTAAAATATTTTACTCCCTATATCACATAATAAGTGTCATCCTAGATTTTTTTACATAGACCAAGAAAAGCTAGTAAAGAGATGAAAGAGTATAACAATTTCACAAAATACCTTATCATCATTAATTCATTTATAGTTTTTGCTACCCAACATTAACATTATTAGGGGTATAAATGGAAAAAAGTAATTAATAATACATTGAAAGGCTAAAATAACACTTCTTTTTTCTTATTACAAGACACTTGTTATGGGATGGAGGGAGTATGCTTAATACAATCTGCACAAGCTGATTTGCTATGATTAAATGAACAATTTGTTTGCTGACTTCCTAGTAACACTCTTCCTTCCTGGATGGTTCTCAAATATAAGAATGTCCAACCAACAAGTAAGAAGAATCTTGAAGAGCATCCCAACCAAAAAAAAAAAAATTACTATTCTAAAAAAATAAAATGAAGGTAAGGGAAGAATGTACAGTCCTATCTGCCCATTTTATGCATATAGTAGGATAAAAAGGGAAGAAGAATTTAAGCAGCCAAGTCATAGAAAATAAATTTAAATGGTATCTTTTGAAGCAACTGACTGGGTGATGTTGTAAGTAGTGCGGGACATGACAAGCCAGATAAACGAGGCTTGTATCATATGAAGAATGACAAATATTGATTCATGAAATAATAAGATCAGCATGCACTTTGTGAAGATTTTATACTGATTATTAGGTGTTTCAGGAACATATCAACAATCAAAGGCATTAAGAGCATGGATGATTCTACACTGGGTTGCTCTAAAATACTTATAGCACATCACTAACATGCAAATCCCACCTGTATTCCTGCTGACAACTTAATTTCTTCAGTTGGAGTAAGAAGCCTAGAAGCGCTAGTTGTTGTTCTCAAGTAACGAAGTGGATCTGAATAATCTACTTCTTGCATAGAAACACGCTTTCTCCTGCTGAAGGAGCCAGGTTTTAAAGATGCAAAATTCGTGGTAGCCTTCTCTGCTGCTCTGACTCTTTTAGCTTTTCTTTCTGTTTGGCGCCTAGATCTTACAGCTATACCGTCTTTAAGCTGTTCCTGCAGACACTCAAGTTCCTCATGGGAAGGCTCTACATCAGATTCGTCTTCGCTGGGGCTTACGTCAACATCTTCCATTATTTCTGCTCCAGCACCCATGGACTCTTCTGCTACACCATCTTCCGCTTCCATTTGATGAAACCATTTGAGAAGTAAATCATCAGATTTGGAAGAAACATGGGATTTATACTCTGCTTCTGCTGGAGGCTTCTTTTTTACTAGTAAAGCTGCATCCTTTGCAACCTTCACAGCTGCTTTAGCAAGAGCAAGAGCTTCAGATGCAGCAGCAGCTATTACAGCCTCTTCATTAGTAAGAAGTAACTCCGCAGATAAGGTTGATTTAAAGTTTGCCTGATTAAAGGCATAAATATAATTAGTTCCTGGGTAAGCTTGACATGCAAAATTTGTGTGTGGCCAAAGAACTATAGAGATAACCCAAAAAGTCAGAAATTGATCCCGAAATAAAATGTGTGTTCCCTATTGAAATCTAAATATGAAAAAAGTTGAGAAGAAAGTTTAAAAGCAGACAAATGGGAATATATAATAGTTCCTACTTGTGACTTGGTTGAAAATGAAAACAGAATGAACATAGCATGTAAAAGAAATTTCAAAATTGAGAAATCAAGAAAATAGTGGAACTTTATTTATTGTTTTGGAAGGAAGAAAGTTTGCGAAGAGGGGATCAAGTTGTCCTATTCCTAAATCAAAGTACCGGTGAAGGCCAGTTCCCCAAGACCTTTTTTGCCAAGGGCAGGGCAATTCAATCTTACATACCAACCTTCACATGGTCATGTCTAGAAATTCTTGAGCCTTAGGCAAAATTTATGTTTGAGGCATAATCTAATTTAACTCTTCAATCCTTATTTTATTTTTCTAGCTTTTCCTAAGCTACAAAATTATAAACCAGAGGTTTGTAATAGAGGAATTCTGGTATTTCACTTTATCTTAATAAATAGTATGGCTAGTCCATTGGACTTATCTTATAACAGTTGACCTCAAATACAATTTAAGCAATTTTAGTTTTGAACAACTTTTAGAAACTGCAACAGTCCAATGTTTCTAATAGGGCATTAATTTCTTTTGTTATCATTTTTAACAATACTTTCTATTCTAAAACTAAATCAAGACCATTGATGTCAAAATGCTCACCAAAACTTCAAATCTTTTCAAGATTGATACAATGTTTTAACAAGTCATCATCATGCATGGATTAAAACTTTGTATTGTATTTCAAATAAAAAATCAAACATGGTTATATATTCTCAAAAAAATTCAAATCATCTTTCAATAGAAGCAATAGATTGATTTAATATGTATATAAAACAACTATTACGGCAAAAAATGAGGATAAAACAAAATCCAAAAAAAGCAAAAGAACATAAACAAATTTTACATGGTTTAGCCAATGTGACCTACATCCATAACAATCAGAGAGATTATATTTCTTTCGTAGAAAACAAATACAAAGAGTTTCAAAATTTTACAATGAATAACACACCTATTTTTACCCTAACCTGCAACCTAATAAACCGGTCCACATTCCAAGAAAATACACAAAACTCCCCTATTTTTACCCTATCAACCACAGACTTGCCATTCTTTTCTCCTTCAAAATTTGAACTCCAACATAATCAGATGGGGTTGCAGTTTCGGGTGGCTGGCCCATTAACAAAATTAAAGGCATCTCAATAACAATATAAAAATAACCTTTTGTTAAATGTGTGATCACATCACTAGAGCATTGAACCTTCATTGGAAGTGAAGATACAAAGTAATGGTAAAATTGTGTATTAATATGAATAGTGTAACCTGTGAGTGTGAGTGTGGTGAGGGAGGGGCAACAGCGGCGATATAGGGCCAAGAAGACGTGTTTGGATCCGAAGGAGCATCTAATGCCAACTTCTTTTCCAAACTAAGCAGCGTTGAAGGAGATGTGGCAGACAACACACATTGCGGCTGGAAACACAAATTTGGTCTTGTTTTTGCTGCAAAAAAAGAAGAAGAAAAGGGGGAAGAGGGGAGGGGGGGGGGGGGGGGCACATGTGAGAATAGAACAAGAATTCAATTGCGAATGGGAGAGAGAGAGAGAGAGAGAGAGAGAGAGAGAGAGAGAGAAAGGTGGGATTACATGGATGGGTAGGAAGAGCATAGGGATGAGTCCTGAAAGTGTCGAGGTGGCAGTTGAAGTGCGGCAACAAACACGACATTCTAGTGGTTGTGGCGAGCAACAATGTTTTGCTTTGTTAATTGAAAAACAACGTTATGAACGAGGTTGAGATTGTGAGTGAAGGGTGTCATGTCATAGGATTATTGGATAGGAGGGGCAGGCAGTTGAACAAGAACTAGCAAGGAAGGAAAGAGATGAGTGTTGTGTTGTGTTGTGTCGAGAATTGGTGTTGACATAACATGCGGATAAGGGAGTGAGGCTCAGATGAACCGCTGAAGTCTACCCACGACACAAAAAACAAAACAAATCCCACTTTCACTTCTTACTGTTACTGCCCTTTCATGATATTCACCAAAAATAATTCTCCCTTTTATTAAATCAATTTTACCAGAAATAGCCCTTTTAGGGGTTCATTGGAAAACAACTTAAATGTTGCAACAAAGGATGGATCAGTTTATTTTAGGTGAATCAATCAATTCTAAAGTTATTCAAAATCAATTTTTTTACGTGAAATTAAACACATATTAAAAAAATTTAAAAATGATTTTTACGTAACATTAAAATTAAAAAAAACATGAAAGATTGGAGATTAACTGAGTGTTAAATAAAAGTTTAAAATACTTTCTAGTTATAAAAAAATAGTATAAAATAATTTAATAATTATGTTTATAATTTTTTAAAAAAATATCTAATTTATATTTTTTTATAATCATACAAATCATTTTTCATAAAAAGACAAACAGATAATTTTTTGAGAAGTTATTTGAAATAACTTCTGAATTTAATCAAATTTCAGATTGTTTTCAACTTTTCATTTTTTTTAATTTAAAATAAACACTTGAAAAATTAAAAGAAGTAACTGTTTAATATTGTTGGACTCTGACAACATGCTTAAAAATAATATTGATTATTTATTTTTATCAACAACTAAAATTACTTAATTTATCTTCTAAAGTAAGTTGTTCACTTTAAAGGAACCAAGAGATAAACAATTAACAAATATTTCTTTTTTAATTCGGATGTCAAAATATTTATATTACCAAAGGAATTATTCTTATTTGTTCTCACATCATAACTTTCAAGAAAACAGTCTTACATTTCTTTTGTATGTAAAAATATTCAAATAATTGTGAATATATTTATGAAAACATTATTTTCTTTATTAAATTTTAAAATCTTAATTAAAATCTTAATTTTTTAATTATTGTAGAATTAATAATTTTGAGCATTGCTGTTAATATTTGATAATAAGAGTCGATTTTGAAAGAAAAAGGTCATAACAAAATGGACCCTTATTTATGGGGCTTTTTTATCAAAAAGGGGCAAAAAAATTAATTATCATTTGAAGGTAAAATTTAAATAAATTATCAAATGAGGTTAAGTCATAATACACATTATGAGTTAGAAGTTATAATTTCTTTTATGACTTCTATTTTTTAAAATTTTTTAGTTGAAGTCCTAAAAAAATTTACAACTTTAGTGTAATTTTTTGAAAAATTTATGATTTCAAAGTCGTAACAGATTTTTTTTTACAATTGTAATGGAAGCTGTAACATCATTTATGACTTTCAAATCATAACTTTTTTTTTGTTTTACGACTTTAAAGTCATAAAATATTTTTTTTGTGAGTACATGACATCAAAGTCGTATGACCCTTTTTTTAAAATGTATTTATTATTTGTTTTAATTTTATGTTCATTTAATTTTTTTGAAAATTTAAAAAAGTTAGTTTAATTTAATTATTTTAAAAATTAAATTTTTGTAGTTTGATTTATTATTTTGTATAAATTTTTTTATGATTTTATTTAATATTTTATGTTATATTTATTTTGTAATATATTTATTTATTTAATATATTTTCTATATTTTTTAATAATGTTAAAATTTATATTTTAAAAGACTTAAATTTAGATGAAAATATTGTGTTACTAATATTAACTTATAATATATCAAATAAGATTTAATTATTTTTTATTTTGTTAATTAATTTTTATAATTATCATTAAGTTAATTAATAATTTGGTACAGTTAAAAATGTTTCATCTACTTAAAAGATATAATCATTATAATTATCCATACAAAAAAATTGATGACTAATATTATTTTTACTTTTTTACTTTTCTTTAATTTGAAATGTTTATTTTATATTCATTACACTTTTATCAAGGTATAATAAATATTTTTATTACTTAATTATAATATGTTGTTATATGTTGTTAATATTAAAATAATTTTTAAAATAAAATTAATTAACATTATTGTACCAATTTATTAATTACTTAAATGCTAATCATAAAATTAATTAACAAAATTAAAAATAATTAAGTCTTATTTGATATATTATAAGTTAATATTAATAATAAAATACTTTCATCTAAATTTAAGTCTTTTGAAATATAAATTTTAGCATTATTAAAAAATATAGAAAATATATTAAATAAATAAATATATTGTAAAATAAATATAACATAATTTAATAAAATATTAAATAAAATCATAAAAAATATTAAATCAAACTACAAAAATTTAAATTTTTTATTTTAAAATAATTAAATAAACTAATTTTTAGAATTTTTTAAAAAATTTAAATAAAAATAAAATTTAAACAAATAATAAATACAATTTTTTATAAAAAAAGATCATACGACTTTGAAGTAGTTTGTCCAAAAAAGAAGGGTTAAGACTTCCAAGTTGTAAATGATTTTACAATTTTCATTAAAATTGTAAAAAAAAAGAGTTTTTATTTTACGACTTTAAAATCATAATTTTTTTTAAAAATTATTATTTTTAAATTCTACCCCCAAATGATAATTAATTTTTTTTTGATAAAAAAAAAAAGCCTAGCCATGCATGGGAATTATCTTTTTCTTTCGTTTATGATGAATTATTTTGAAATTATGTTTTTTTTACGAGAAACTAAAACTATAACTAAGAATTATTGTTGATGTCATGTATTAAATTATTTATTTCTCAATTTTAATATAATTTATACTTTTTTCTATTGAGTTTTTTGTATCGATATAAAATTTGTGTCAAGAATTAGTCATTCTTAATATAATTTTATTTAATTGATCAAAAGTATAAGATAATGTAAGTTGAGAGATTTTGAAGGATCAATTATTTAGGAGTGGAAAGACGTCAATTCCCCAATTCCGCTCTCTCCATACCAGACACTGAGACACCCATTGATTATTGATTATTGATATACTTCAAAAAATCCTTACCCTTGAAGGAATTGCAAGCCGTTCATATTTAAAAATCACCCCCCCCCCCCCCCCCCCTAAATATTAATTCCCATTACAGGAGCTAGCATTCTCTAAGTTACATACATACACCCCCTCGTCTCGGTGGATTCCAATAGCCTGAAGCTTTCTCGTCAGTCACATTTCTAGCTTTTTCCTCTTATGCTTAGTAGTTTTCTGTAGTCGGTTTCGATCAAATTCGAGCTCAAAATGTCTGATCCAACCTAATCTGACCAATATTTTTTTCAATGTGAGGAGCATAACAAATTTGACCTTTATTATTACCCTCAAATTCATCTCTGAGCTTGTTCTTGTTCATACTTTTAGGTGTTTCCAAGTCTGTTCTTTTTTTTTTTTTTTTAATGTGATCAGCAAGTCTTGAATGTAATACGCAATGGCTCTATCTTTCTTGAGTTTTTCCTCCTCGTAAGCATTAATTTGAGCATTGTAGTATTGTCTCTCAATGACTGGTGAGTTAGGTTTAGAGATCACAATATTTCACAAATCTCAAGACCTTAAATAAAACTTCATCTTGACTGCCCAAATATGATCATTTTCACCATTAAAATTGTTGGAAGTAAACAGATTTGCAGAATTGCCTACACAATATAGTACTCAACCTCACTGTTTTTAAAAACCAAAATACTAAAAAAAATTGTCTCACTGCCCATAGAAATTTGGCTATTGTTAGGTACCACTGTCAATTATCAAATTTTAAAAGGAACATATAAGTATGGGATATGCTGATATGAAATTTAGAAATTAGAATTGAAGACAAATAATGCAACTGAATTCTTGGGCTATGCTTAAAAAATCACAACTACTAAGATTTTATTGGGGTAGCAATAACTAACTAAAAAACAGAAAAATAAGGAGAAAAGTCTGAAACAGCAAAGACTCTACTTATTCAAAAGACAAAAAGTCTCACAACTCTTAAGTCTCTAACATGAATGAGCTCCAGTTAAGTGAATTGATGATCTCATCTCAACTCTCAAGACAAAACAACACGTGTTAATTAGAAAAGGTAACAATAAATTACAGAAGGAGCCAGAGGAGGGAGAGGCTAATCGAGAATGATAAAAGAATGACTTGGTAACAGATTAAACAATACATAGATAAAGTGGTGAAACATTTGAAAATTAATTAAGAAGGTGTTGTACCCATTGGTCCAAGACATGAGGTGAACCATACCATGGTCTGGTTGCATCATCTGCACCAACTGGTGAGTGATAAACTCCATGGAAGCAAATGTTAAGTGCACCCTCAAGATGAGCTGATACTTCTGGCACAACACCATCGCCCCATACATCTGCTTGCCCACAAACCTGTTTGTATCCTTGCCCCACAAAGCGAGCACGTAATGTTGTATTAGATTTAGATGGAGAGGTGGTGAGAATAGCAGCAGCATCGGATACTTGCTGAGCCTCGCCCTCAATATCTGGATTTGGATTAGAGTTGCCAAAAAGCCTTGCTCCTTTAATATACCTTCCTGCTATACATACATACCTGACTAGAGCCTGAGGGTTGTAAACAGGTTTGGAGCAATTTTGTTCAACATAATCAAGGAGACCCCGCGTTTGATCAATAACCCCTTGCACGCCTTTCGGGGGTGGTCTGAAAGGAGGAGAATTAAGTTGGTATAATATTAGAACTTAGAAGCCTTGGTGCAAATGCAATGAGAATTGAGAAAGGAAAGAGAAATTGTTAGTTACAGATGAGGAGTTCCAAGAGTCAATAAGAGGGATATATCATTGGACACTCCAAATTCTTCCATATAGACACGTGCGAGCCATCCTCCTGCCGAGTGTCCAATCAAAGAAACAGTTCCATTTGCAGCGCCCTCCTTAGCCTCTTGGACAGCATCGTGAACCCTCTCCAAATACCAATCGAGGACAGGTCTGGGTAGCAGAGTGCCACGCCAGTAATTGCGGTCGAGCAAACCAGCAGCGTTGCGGAACCAATCAAGCCTCGACACCTTGGCCACCACGGTGGCCACGCCGTACTTGTCGTTCAGCGTTTGCTTCAAACTCTGGTAGTCACCGGAGTTGTTCCCTAAGCCCTGCAGAAAAAGAAAGATAATGATGCAATTGCAGATGTATCGAGAGACAGAGACAGAGATATTAACCGGGAGAATAACGGCAGGGCGATAGTTGTTGGAGTTGTAGTTGGAGGATGAAAGCAGTGGCAGTGATGATGCGCTTGAGCTCTTTGGAGAGATGGACGACATGGCCGCATCCATTTCGCTCCACAAATTAAAACTCTCTCTCTCCTTACCCTTTTCTCCCTCTTTCTATTTCATTTAATAAATTATAAATGAATGATTATTAATTAATAAAAAAAGCTTTTACTAGACATTTTACTGAAAATATAATAAGAATTCAAATGACCGATTTACTTCTTATCTTATATTTTTTTTTCATTCTCGTCTTTTATCTTTTAAAAAATTTATATTAATTTTTTATCTTTTTGAATTGGTTCAAAATAATAATTAGGTAAATATATAGGTGACTAAAAATCACAACAAAATGTAACATTCTCCCTCCTCCTCTTCTCCCTCTTCCTAAACAAAAACAATCAATGAAGAACAAATTATCCAAAGAATCAACATCAATCATAAACCAAGACAAATTCAAAACTACACATTGTAATTACAATAGTAGATTGGCTAGAGTTGGACTGGATGAAGGCATCAACGACGAGGATGTAGACCATGACAAGGAAGGTGGTAATGTAACATCCTGACTAATTTTCTTTATTTATTTACTTAATTATTTATTTACTTATTTTAAATTTTATTATTTTACCCTTTTGTCTTTCGACGAAAAATATAAATTGAGGTAGGAACAAGAAAACTAAAATTTTACAAGGAACGCATACAAGTAAAAATTTTGTGTCATAAAATTTACAAAATATGAAAGGAGTGATGCATTAGTCAATGTCTCTGTTACAAAAGTTTGTACAAGTACAAAACTCTTTTCAAAACTTAGCATAGTTCCTTCAATATATCAACACTATTTCAGAGCTTCAAGGAATCTGACCATGGCTGCCATCTAAGAAAAACATAAAATAAATCTAGTGAGAAATAAATTTTTCAGTAGGCAAATCTAAACCACCAAACGCGTTAATAAGTTAGTAAATCAATCAACATATTATTTAATCCATCAAACACGTAAATAAATAAATCATGAATACGTAAAATGCTTCAATGATTGTATGAATGCATGAATGCATGAAATGAAAATGGTCACAGGTGCACATGGCCTCTACATATGTACATTATGTAGGAATGCTGCAGCCGTCTTACGCTAATCATGCATGAATTTCCATGTATTAGCACCTGATCTCTTGTAATATCATAGGCCCGGTCTCTAACATTTGAAACTCGGGTCATTCTCATAAAATCATAGGTCCAATTTCCAACATTTGAAACTCGGATCAATCTTAAAATCATAGGTCCGATCTTGAAACCCGGATCAATCTCATTCATATCACAAAAATTTATAATATAAGGAAGATATTACTCTTCTTCCATAAAGTAAGGTAGTTAACATTTCATACCTTATCCACGTAAAATTGTACCAATTAAATTTAATATTTAATAGCTGCCGATCTTATACCAATGCTGTATTAATTATAACTTGGACATTCAGTGCACAGTAGATTTATTTAGGGTTTATATATATGTATATATATATATATATATATATCTTTGTATTTATATATATATATATATATATATGTATGTATATATATGTATGTAAATGAAACCTGGATGGCTTGTATGCTTGTGGTAGGAACTGTGTGGCATGGCTGTGAGCAAATTAAGGTGTTTTGGGTTGAGTGGTATTACAGGGAGCTAAACAAGTAGCGTAGATTATTTATTTAACTTGGATATACAGCTGGGGCTGCAGTTCTTTAAAAGCACCGAGATAAGATTATTATAGCTAGTTTAAGTATAGTTAAATTCCTATAGCCAGCCGAGTTGGTGGTTCACATAACAGAATTTCCGAGTTGCATGGTTTGTGCATGGCTCGTGGAATTATACGGAAATGCCGAAGTAGTTTAAGATATTATCTAGAGTTTGTATCATAGGAGCTGAGGTAGTAGAAGTGCCGAGATAATTAGCTCCATCTGATACGTGCATTTCAATGGAAGCCGAGGTGCATGAGTGGGTGGCCGAATATAGTATGGGCCGAGGTTTGTGTAATCTGCTGAGCCGTCAACTAGAAAAACCGAGATGCTGTGGAAATATAACTAGAAGGGTAGCAGGGAGTGTATGAAAGGTGAGATAAGTTTGGCCATACCGGGGTGCAACGGGAGTAGGGTGCCGAGATGGTTAAGGCTGTGACATGGTTGCATGGAAGCCGGGGTATGTTCTCGTTTTTGTATGGTTACTGGTTTGTAGGCATGGGTCTTAAATTTAACTGAACATTGGGTACTAGAGGTGATGCCGAGGTAGTTATGGACGATCTTACAAGCACTTTGTGTGTAGCCGAGTTTGCATACGTGCTGTGTGGTGCCGGGTTGGTTGCATGGATATGAGATATGGCCAGTTATGCAGGTTACCGGAATGTTTGAGGTTGTGGGTACAGTTAGGCTGTATGGTACGTGAATGTGAGTGTAAGCTAAGTGTCTCCGGTGGTGCAGAGGTGCCGGGGTACCTATAAGGGGTCATAATCCCGGCAGTGCATTGATGCCGAGGTATTGTTTTGGAATTGCCGGGGTAAATTTAACCGGCCGATTCTATCCTAGGTAGCTGGAAATATATGTTCTTGGAGTAGTATGTAACTCATATAGCTTTTTCCGAGCTGGTCGGGATATGCTTGTTCATAGAGGAAATAATATACGTGGTGACCGGGATGGTAACAAGCTGGTACTGGTATTCGAGTTGGATAGGATTATCGGGGTGGTTTATAACTAACTAGTATTTGGACCCGTGCGCATACGCACGGGTCGGCTCCGCTTCGCTCTACTCCGCTTCGCCGTGCTATGCTAGATTTGTATAACAATTTTTTAATGTTTAATGATTAAGAATTATTATATAAGTAAACTTAAAAATTAAAAGTAAAAGATAAATTACTAAATATATAAGCTAATAATAAATTAAGGACTCCACTAAGAAATGGAGAGTGTTTCATTGCAGTGCTTGAGGAATAGAATCAATAAGCACTGATGTATCAAACCAAATGTTACTATCAAGATTTAACTATTTGTTATTATGCTGATTATCGTGACAACATTTATCATTTACCAGAAATATTATTCTCTTCAAAATTAAATTACGTCGTGCGTATGCGCACCTTCACTTGATGAAAGTATTCTTAACATATATCATTTACCGAAAATTATCCTTTATCAAAAATTGTTATAATACATATAAATATTAATTAACTTTGATTGTTCTCTACAAAGAATCAAACTATTAAAATTTAATAAATATATTAACTAAATATTATTATGCTGATTATCATAAAAAATGAATTAAACAAAAAAGTTTTAAAGTTTTAAATATTGATTTAATTTAAATGATAAAACTATAAATATCTTGTTTTAAATGTCACAATTTAATTTTACTGATATTTACACATTTTTTTATATGTTAAAATATTGAAAACGAATAATACAAATATTACATGTCAAACCCAAATGATAATCCCTGCACAAAGTTCCTTACAAATGTTAGGTAACCCAAATCAGATGGTCCAGCATTAAATGTTTCACTAACTTCTTTGTAGACAGATGGAAGAAGGTTTTCATCTGCGCGCTCCATAATAGCAGGCAGGTTGATAAGAATGAGTGAGAGAGACACACCAAATATTTGTGTTGTTCTGTTAAAGAAAATTATAAATTAAGAAGAATAAGGCAAAAGTAAGCCATAGCTGCAAATCGTTGTTTCAGCTCAGACACAGAAAAAAAAAAAAGGAAAGGAAAGTAGAAAAGGATGAAGAGACACACAGAATTGTGGGAAGACTAATGTACTGTAGGCATGTAGGCTCTCATTTCCTTAATGTTACACTCACAATTAAAACTTTCTTAATGAAAATTTGGAATCCAAATGCATACATATAATAAGCCCATTAAGAATTATGTATTAAGAATTATGTATTCAATTCTAAATCATTATGTGGCACACTCTGTCATATTAGAGCACT
>PYAF01006353.1:1158661-1172452 GCA_007407185.1 Glycine tomentella
AATCATACTTCCAGATTCTTACTTCATCTTGTAGCAATGATTTTTTCCTTCTAGATAAGCCAAATTGGAAATCGGTTGCTCTCAAATGTCAAATCTTTTGTATGGACTGCTATTCTTAATGACTAAACTAGATTAATACCAAAGATTTATTTCAAACTCAAAAGACCTCTAACTGCTTTGTCTCCTTATCATTGTGTCATGTGCAAATGAGTTATGAAAATGCTTCTCATATTTTTCTGCGTCAGTAGTTTCCCTTCTCCAGAAGTTCTTATGTTTTAATTCTAGAAGACTAGAAGTTTTGGAATCAATAGATAAAAATGCTAAAAGGCTTTGATGTTATTCTCAATTTGGGACTGTTTGGTGACTATGGTTGGAAAGAAATGCTAAAACTTTTATAGGTCAAATGTTGCCTCTTGAGTTCATCCGGAATCAAGTAACTTACTTAACTTCTTTGTGGTATTCTGATAAAGGTCTTTTCTTTGGTAGATCTAAAGAGAGATTTGTTGTGTTGTGCTACACGTATCATGTTCTTAGTTTTTTTTTGAGGTTTCCTTGCATTTGTATCTTTCGCTTCTTTCTTAATAAATTCTCTGTTTATATTTAAAAAATGGAGTTCAGAATAAAGAATTTATAATGGGCTTATTCCAAGAGGTTGATTTGTTAGAAAACAAAATTTTTTTAATAGGTACTTGGGCATTGTGGGGTGTCTAAGTCCCACATTGAGTTGTATGGGATGCTCAGAGTATTTAAGTGTTTTGTTCTCCCCCTTGACAGCTAGCTTTTAAGGGAGGGTCCCCCAAGTGCCTGGGTGTTTATCAATTGGTATCAGAGTTGGTTGTCAATGTCTCAGAAAGGGCTACCTATAGAGGGCCTGTCCAGAAAGGCTGAGTGAAGTGTCGTAGAGTGTTAGTTGCTAGGACATTGGCTCTTTGTGCTATTATAGGAACTTGGGTATTATGGGGGTGCCTAAGTCCCACATCGGGCAGTATGGGATGATCAATGGAATATTTAAGTGCTTGGTTCTCCTCCCTTGACAGCTAAGCTTTTAAGGGAGGGTTCCCCAAATACTTGGGTGCTTATCAGGTTTTATGATAGGTTAAGAAAATTTAACATCCATAATTGGGTTTTCTTCAAATGATTCATTGTAATGTTTTTTATCGTGTTGTGTTGACTTATATTTTTCAGGGTGACGAAGAAGGCATTGATTTAGTTTGTAGGATGCTGTTGGCCTCCATCCTGAAATTTTGAACCTTTAAGATTTGCAGTAATTTAAAAATCGATTCATACATGTTGTTTTATGGCTAAAGACAGTGATGTCTGTAATTATTTATGATTGCAAGTATGTTTTCCCTTTTTATACTCGTTTCTTATCTTTTTCCCTACTTCTGTTAATCAGGTGGCCATTAGTGTGTTGACTGGATGAGATTGATGGACATGCTTCTAACAGTTCAATAATCTTTAATTCGAAACATGGAAACGCTGTTGTCTTGTCTCTTTATCTTTGGGGATCTGTAGCAACACACAACATTTTTTCTGAATTTGATTCAGGTGATAATGTTAATACAAACTTCTGTCCTTAGTTCAGTTGAAGCTGGTCTATGTTATGTATCTGATGATGGGGAAGATGTTCTATGTGACCGGATGCCTAGTGGTGAAACTTGGCAGGTGTGTCTGAAATGCAATAAGTACCCTCTTGACTGGTGTAGAAAAGCTGAACCAGTGGAAGAAGATAGAAGGAATGCTGATGATCCTTACAGATCAAGCTGTTTAGTTAGCTTTGGTCTGCCGTCAACTGCTAGTATAATGACAGAAAATACTACACCTAATATGGTATACTGGAGAAAGAAGCTCCGTAAGGACTCAAATTTCAACCTAGGGCCAACTAATGTGCAGGAAAGTGTAAACTGCCCTTCAGTGATAAGTTCTGCTGCACATTTATCATCAGCGGAGGATCAGCCAACTGGTTTTCAAGTTAAGCATGGAATTGAAATGGTTAAAGATCCTACCATGCCTTCAGTCTTATTTGATAGAGTAGCCAAAGATAGTGCACATAAAAACTTAGGTATTAATAGTGTAAATGATAGTTGCTCCTCTTCAAAGCCAAATATGGAAACTGAAATGGATGAAACTGGTGAATGCTCCTCCTCCAGTATAATAGTCATGGATTGCACAAGGGAAGAAGTAACAGAAAAGGATTTCTGCATTAATATTTTAAGAAGCCATGGACTTCTTAAAGAAGATTCTCCTGTAGATAACGTGGCTTCTGGGGATGATGCTGTCACCACTGGTAATAACTGCTGTTCCAGGTCATGCAAAATATGTGGTGATTTAGACAGTTCATTGAACATGCTTTTATGTGATCATTGTGAAGATGCATATCATCTGTCTTGCTACCATCCACGTTTGAAAAAATTACCAATTGATGAGTGGTTTTGTCATTCATGTCTTAAAAAGAGGCAGAAAATTCTCAAGGAGACAGTTATCAGATCATCAAGTATCCCCAATGAATTGGGCAACTGTAGAACTGCCCCAGTTAAGGCTGAATTGAATCCCATACTGTTGATGTTGAGAGACACCAAGTCATATACAACTGGTGTGCGAGTTGGTAAAGGTTTTCAAGCAGAAGTTCTTGACTGGTCAGGCCCGATGAAAAGGTATCTTCTGTTTTAATCACAAATGTTTGGAACCAAATGTTTTCTATGGCATCCGTCAATTGTACTGGATGTCTCTTACATTGCTTTAAATATATGCTTTTACTAAGTTTATTTTATGTGGACAAACTATTCTTTGGGGGTTTAGTAGAATAAAGGGGTTCAACCACTTGGAGTTCTAGTGTGCTTTCAGTTATTAGAAAAAGGGGTTCAACCACATGAGTTAGGACAGGTGCTTTTGGAGTAGTTTCAGTTATTGGAAATTTGGAATGGTCTTTGTTGTCTCCATTTCTCGAATTTTCCTTAGTTGTCCTGTCAATTTGACAGGTAACTTTGGGGTAATAGGGCTAGTTCTCACTTCTCATGGAAGGTTACATTACATTCATGGAGTGACGTGATTTTTTGGTGGAAGGAAAATAACATTTGTAACCTTTTGATCTTGAGATTTGAGTACCCTAAGGAGTTGCATTCATAGATTTAGGGTCCATTTGTTGCAATGAGGCTAATGGTCTTGGACAAAGGTCAAGCATCCAAGATAAAGGGGAACGGATGCTGGGATCCTAGTGTTTAAGTAAAAGGGTAGGGTGTTTGGTGTTAAAGGTATCAACTAGGCAAGGGTCTTCTTTAGAGCCACATTATTGCAGCACGGGTCACCTACCACCTTTAGAGATCATGTTCTTTGTAGTAGGAAGTGTTTGTCAACCAAATGCTCATAGAAGGGGTGGTCATGTACTTTGGAGGCTCATCAAAGGAAGCCCTATCAAATGTAGGTGTAGGTAGGCAACGCTAGTTGGTTACCTGGTGGGCAATTTGAAGCTGATTTCCCTCAAATGTAATTGTTCACTAAATGCAAGACTTTATCTAAATAACTGAAAGCACACTAGAACTCCAAGTGGTTGAACCCCTTTATTCTACTAAACCCCCAAACAATAGTTTGTCGACATAAAATAAGCTTGGCCTTCAGACATTTTCTTTTGCCATAGTCTTTTGAACCTTGTTCTTTTACCTATATCGTTGTAAACGTCTGGAAATTCACCGGCAAAGAACAGAGAAACTTGACGTTTTACTTTTCTTTTTTAAGCAATTCCTTTGATAGAATAAGGCACGATTAACATAAGAACAGTTGCTGAGATTTCTCTCCTGATTGAGTCTTGGTTGAAGTGTGAGGCTTTCTTATTGTGCATATTTATTGTGTCTATCCATAAGCATGTTCATAAGGAGTATATTTTAGCCAGATTTCATTATTTGATAGCTACCAACATCATTTTTCTGTTTCTTGCAGTGATGAAGATGCCCTTCCTGAACCACTGGAAATTAGTCCTTCAGAATTTTATAAATTGCTGGTAAAGGTTTTTTTGTTTGCATTATGATCTTCATTTTAACGAGTCTTGGAGTGATGGAAATGCTTTTCTATTCTGCAGGGAGAGAATACGAGAAATCCTACTAAACTTAGTTCCATTGGTAATTGGATTAAATGTCAGGAGGTTTTAGATAGAGCCAATGGAACTATATGTGGAAAGTGGCGCAGGTAAGTCACATGACATTGTTGTTTTGAATGATTTTATAAGTTATTATTTTAAGGGATGATCTTCTTATTTAAGACTTTATCTATGAAACAAAAAAATGATATCCTTAAAATCAAAATTTGCGTAGTAGAAGACATTTGTGCATCATCACACACACTTTTCTACTTATTTCCTTTTTATTGAATTTGCCGCTTAATTCAGATACAAAAGGGAGAAATGAGTAGTGTGTGAGAAAGAGTCTCTTGTTGTTTGTGCTTAAACTGTGTTAATTCTAGCAAATATTTTTCTTTGGCAGGGCTCCTCTTTTTGAAGTTCAAACTGATGACTGGGATTGCTTTTGTGCTATCCATTGGGATCCATCTCATGCTGATTGTGCTGTACCTCAGGTGAAGTATATTTAACTCTTCAGCTTTCTCCTTTCTGTTGATTGTCTTGTCAATCGAGGTGTTAGTATTTTTAATGTTGAGTTGGAGGACTCAATTTTTCTCCTACCTACTTGTTCAACAAAGCTTCAACAAATATTATGTTGAAGAAGTATTCCATTTTAATTCTGTAACCTCACGTCTTTTATTATATGATTAGAGATTTTTTTAACCTTGATTGAATATGGCCAGATCTATATGCTCTTGCACGCACAATATTGTTGTGTTTGTGTTAGGAACCTGGATCAGGCAGAGAAGAAAAGAAAGAACTGAATGAATCTTTATTGGATCTTGGAGACTAGCTCCAGCTTGTTACAATGTGATAATTCGAGGAATCACAGCCTCCTTACAATATACTCTCCTCCCTCCTCTCTACTGCTAATGGTCTATTTATAATCTGCTACTAACTACTAACTGAATTACTAACTAATAAGTAGGTATTAACAGCTTTCCTTATCCTACCTCCTACTCCTATCAATACCCTCCCCTTCTAGATGGACCTTGTCCCCAAGGTCCAGGTGAAGAAAAACCTGTATTTTTCAGCAAGGATCTCCTTCTTATTCCATAATCATCAACCTCAGCTGCTTGTTCTTGCACACATGTGTTGGATGATACTTCTTTTCACATACACTCACCCTTCCTCATTTTCTCATTCATTGCTGCTGGTGACAATCTATGGACGGTTCTTCTACCTTACCAGCCATTATCTTCTACACCCATAGTTTGGACAGATTCACTGTACTTACTATTAGCTCCCCGTACTGTCTCCCCTCCTTTACCACTGTCCTGCTGCCATTCTTTTCCATTTCTTGAACCCAAGAAACTAGACTTCTGAATTGTTTGAGACCCTTTACTGATTCTTGGCATATTTTCCAGCACCCTAATTTTTTCTCCACTTGTCTTGCTTTCATCATAGTGTCCAGCAGTGACTTGGGTTTATGCACCCTAACTTCTGTCCCAATTTTCTCCTTCAAACCCTTCAAGAAAACTTCCTTTAGAAAGATTTCATCCAGCCCCTTGCCTGCTCCTACATGCTTCTCAAAATGCCCAATGTAATTCTGCACAGTATCCTCTTGCTTTAATGCCAACAGTGCTTGAAAAGGATTTGTCATATTCATCCCTTGAAACCTTTGAAGCACTGCTAGCTTAAATCCCTCCCAAGATTGGGAAGCAGTCCAAGATTCCCACCACTGAACCAAGCCAAGGCCTCACCTTCCATAGCCACCAGAATTGTATCTACTTTCTCTTCCTCACCCACCCCTTGAAGGCGAAAATATCTCTCAATTCGAGATACCCAGCCCAAAGGATCTTCCCCAGCGAACACCGGCAGCTCAATCTGCCTCCATTGACGCACCCTTCCTTCTCCATCTTCCTTATTCCTTCCTTTCGGTCCTTTTGCATGTGCCGTTTCCTCCATTTCCGATTTCTCCAGCCAGTGTCACGACCAGTCTCTGTAGCAATTCTTCCATTGAACTCAACCGGGTCTCGATCGCGACCTGGTTTAATTGGTTGGTTTCATGCGATTCCTCCATTGCGCGTTCCAGTGCTTCGATTCTGGCCTCGATCTTCTTCGATCCCATTCACCTCACAAAGCCCCAGGATTGGACTCTGATACCAGTGTTAGGAACCTGGATCAGGCAGAGAAGAAAAGAAAGAATTGAATGAATCTTTATTGGATCTTGGAGACTAACTCCAGCTTGTTACAATGTGATAATTCGAGGAATCACAGCCTCCTTACAATATACTCTCCTCCCTCCTCTCTACTGCTAATGGTCTATTTATAATCTGCTACTTACTACTAACTGAATTACTAACTAATAAGTAGTTACATGAGTAGTAAATTTTATATAAAACACAATATTGATATGGAAAGTATGAAACAGCTAGGATTTGTCACTTGTCAGACATGTTTAAATATATGAAGATGTATTTAAAATATTTGATACTAAAATTCAATTTAAAATGTAGGAGTGATGTAGTGAATAGTATTGTGCCTTGCATGTATTGGATATGAATATGGATATGGACAAGGTCTTTGTCCGTTGTATGTCTATCATAAATTATAGCAGTCCTGATATCTAGAAGAGGTGTTCGAAAAACACATCACCACCAAGCCTCCCTAGATGCCTTATACATTGTTGTTGACAACTATAATGTAGTGTTTGTAATTCTTCTTCTTCTTCTTATTATTAGTTAAGTTGGTAATTACCTGCTGTTGTGCATGCAGAGTTTAAGTCATTAAAAAAAAATATTAACGTACATATCTGTGAATTCAAACTCTTATATTTCTGAGAAATATTGCTTGTCTTAAATTATGCAAACTAGTTACTATGCAACTGCATTAGACTTTAGCCAGGCCAACCACATGGGCCCTTAATTTCAGATATAAATTGTGCACAAGGTTTTTTTTTGCATATTTGTCTTTTTTCTGCTTCCAAGTAGTTTAGTGTTTTTCAACAATATCTTGTTAAATCCTGTATTTTGATCACTGCTTAAATTATCAATTTTCACTTAACTCTATCCATTTCCCTTATTATTTATTTGCTGCAGGAGCTTGAAACAGAACAAGTACTGAAGCAACTGAAGTATATAGAAATGGTATGCGTAAACTGCATAATTTTTATTATTGTATTTATGTCAAAGGAATATTTAGTGATTGATTAGTAGTTTGCATTTGATGGTTTATACTTCTGTTTTTATTTTGGCAAATTGTTTTTACTTCTATTTGCGTGCTAATTAATGTTAACAGCAAGTAAATAATTTAACAAGAAATTGATTTGATTAGTAAGATACAAGTAGACTATCTTCGGTAAGATATTTTAGTTAGTTTTTAATTTTTTTAACTAGCTGAAAGCTCATTTAGCTGATCGGTAAACAAATTTTTTTAGTAGCTTCTAACGTATTTTGAAAATCTTCAATAAGACATTTTAGCTAGTTTTTAATTTTTTTACTGGCTAAAAGCTCATTTAGTTGATCGGTAAACAATTTTTTTTAGTAGCTTCTAACGTACTTTAAGTAGTGTTTTTTTTCAAATGCTGCTTATAGTGTTTAGCTTTTTATATTTTCTTTCACTTTTATCTTTAATATATTTATTCATTTTCTTTTTTATCTTTTTAAATAAATCATGATATTATTATTTTTCTGTCATTTTACACTTTTCAACTACTTCAACAGGTAGTTCTACCAAACATTTCTAATTTAATAAATTAATTTTTTAGCTTTCAGTTAATTTTTCATCCTCCAACTAACTTTTCAGCTAGTTTTGTCAAGCATAATTTTATTAAAAAAATTCAATATAGATAATGTGTTGGCCAATCCTTCCTCTTACTGCCCTCACGGCAGGCTTATCCCACCATTTCATGGAAGTTATTTGTCACCATTATTACATGCTTAAACACAGTCCATTTAGTTTTGAACCCACATGTTTTACTTTTTATTTTTTATTTTAAATTTCCTTCTCATACAGTTGCATTTACTTATGGAAGTTTACCTACTTACATGCCCATACAGCTACGGCCTCGACTTGCTGCTAAGCGGAAAAGATCAGATTGCACACATAATAGTGAATGAAGTCGGGTGAGAGCTGGATATTTTTGTCCTTGTACATGGTACAATTTACATGTTCCATGCCTTCCAGTGCTATTTTGTTTTTAAGGCATGTTAATGGTTTAGAATATAACTTCCGGGTTTTTAACCTTTTTTCGTATTTTTATTTTTATTTTGTTTTTACTTTTTGATTTTTAATATTTTTCATATATGTGGTCATATAGCTTCAATTTGATAGTGGAAACCTCCTGATAACTAACTGTCTTAGATTTCTATAGATAAAAAAATGATAGTGGAAACAGTGCAATGGATCATCATAACTTGGGGTAATTTCACCCATCCGAGGGCTTCATATCCGAGTAATGCTCAATTTGATTTTAGCGTCGTCATGGAATTACTGGCATCTTGGTTTTAGTTAAGTTGTCTTTTTGGAAGTAAGAATTTGGATTTATGTTACACTATTTGAATTCAAATACGAAAAAATGTCCTATTTTGATGAGTAGTCAACTAAATGGTATTCATGTTGCTATTGGAATTATGGATTTTCAGTTATGGGGGCAAGTATGGGATCCACAATAGGTAAAAAAACTCATTCACATCAAGGAAATTTGACAACCATCGATAGCACGTGGTACAGAATAATGCAAAGCATAAACACCCAAGCCGCCCAGACATACTAAACGCTAGTTCACTCTTACACATTAAACATGAAAATTTTCCATTCTGCCAGTGATTTAGAATCTCTGATGTTCAAACGTTCTGTGAAACAACACTAATAATTAGCTGTGTGCGTCTATCGAACTAAGATAAGGGGGCAATTTAGAAATCATTGCGTTGAGATCGTGCCACTTTTACTTTCTCACTTCAGATATATACTCACTATAGATACTTCCAATTTAAAATAACCTATGGATCAGGGGACCTCCTTAAAATAATCATTTAAAACTGAAGAACTTTGAACATTTTATCTTAAGATACAAGATATATTGGAACCAAATAATGAGTTTGTTTGGTGCTGAGCCTTCAAACACTATTAAGGTAAGGCATGCTACTTAGTACAAGGTATAGGAGAAAGTAATCAATGTACACAACCTCCATAATTCAGTCGTCCTAAATAAGCTGTTATCTTTAATTTAAACTACTAATATATATAGACCCAAAAATCTACAAAAATTAAAGTAAATGCACATGTTTTGTTATCCAGTGCGCCAAAAAAACTGGGAAAGAAAGACCAAAGTGTCGCAAATTACTGGCAATTATATCAGATAAGTGTTAATTATACAAAAGGAAAAGAAAAGAAGGGTTCACTTTCAGCAAATTTTACCTTGGATCCTTTTCGTTCATCAGGTGAATTCACCTTCATGATACTATTTAGTCAGATCACTAGCTACTCTGCACAAAATTAGAACGCATCATGCATATTGCAACTATCAACAATGCTTATCATGAAACAAACTAAAGATATAAGCATTGGCGGACATTGTTTTCCATTGCCAGAATCCAAAACATTTATTTACTCGTGTCTTCTATTGTCTTTTAAGCGTTTCCCATTCCATAATGCAATTAACAGAAATGAGAACCTGTCCAATTATATGCCAACGTGAAACCAATACCAGAAATTTGTACAAGTCAGAATGAAAAATGAAACATGTTAATTTAAGGAAAATTATCATTATAAAAGGATATCAGACATGTGAAAGTATACGTGCAAGGGGAGAACAAGCACGTATTTGAAGCAGTAATTTAGAATAAATCTAATATATGTAGAACTGGCATTTATAATTAAGGGTTCAATAGGAATTCAAATTGATTATTTTTTTTATCAGCAAAGATAACTATATATATATATATATATATATATGGATAAAACAGTACAGTACAAGTAGTACTGGTGTAAATACATCCTAGCAAAAACATGAGCAGAACAAAAAGGTGGCTTGACTCATGAGAGACATAATATAAGCCAACAAAGTTCTGCCTGTACGCTAGAGCAAAAAGAAAATACAAGCTAAACCCTCCCCTGAGAAACAAAACTTTCCCTCATGTTACTTGACTAATGGTGGAAAGGAATATCAAATCCTGACTCCAGGTTTCGTAGCCAGGACCAACAAAAGAAAATAGCATCCTCCAACAGTTTCTGGTCATTAAACGTTTCATTATGGAAGACAATCCGGTTCCTATGGTGCCAAATACACCATGTCAAAGCAGTCCAACAAATTTGCCACCTATGTAATTTGATCCCGCTTATATGACAGAATGAATGTTTCTAAAATGTTCTTTTGGGATTGTCGAATAGACCCCAACAATGTTTACCCATGCCCTTGATTCCCACCACAGAGGCAAAATTTTATGGCAACTAAAAAACAAGTGTGACGCGTCCTCCTCGAGGCTTCTACAGAAAGGACATGAGGTATCAGTTATCTTCACGTTTCTTCTTAAATTTTTCTTCTTAGGCAGTCTATTCTTCAGTAATCTCCAGGCAAAGCATTTTGCAAGAGATTTTTAGCTTCCACAAAGTCTTGAACATATCATCCTGATCTTGAGTTACGTCCTCCCCATTAAGTAATCTATAAATGCTCTTCACTGAATAAATCCAGCTTGATTCACCCACCCAAACCCATCAATCTGGTTGTTGCTCATATACCACCAGCCCTTGTACTTCCCCCAGAAATTTTATCGCCATTTCTATTTCACCCTCCATGAACTAAAGCAACTGTTGGTCCCAAGGTTGAGGACCCTGTATTTTATCAAGTTATTGTTACACTTTCTTGACTATGTTAGAAAAAGAGGAGACTAGAGAGAATAGAGAAGATTCTCTTTATTTGGCACACTTGACTACATGGTTTGATGCTCTATTTATAGTAAAGCAACTTATAGGCATTATGTAATTCTTCAAACAAGGAGAATATCACCAGTATATTTTTTTAACATAAAGAGCATACTCATATTGACAACGAGCAAACCCATTGTCTTGAAAGTATTTGTCAATGTGACTATTTCATGCCCTTGGTGCTTGCTTTAGGCTTCTGACATTCTCTGTAGGAGAGCGGTTAGACAAATAAACTGCACATGAAACAGTTTTGGCCCAAATAAAACCGCCATCCCATTTTGTTGTGGGGTTCTAGGAACCGTTAGAGGGCGACGAATTCCATTGTTTTCACAAAACTTATTGAATTCCTTTGATGTGAATTCACCACCTCTATCGAATCTTAAAGCCTTAATTACATAGCCACTCGACTCTACAAGAGCCTTCAAATAATTATCTTTCATGAGAACTTCATACCCCTTCTCAACAAGTTGTCCCAAACTCAAAATATTACTTTTAAGTTTAGGAACATAATAAACATTTTTGATCATTTTGTGAGCACCATCTTTTAAGGAAATTAAAATGGTACGTTTCCCTTGGATTTTCACTTTAGAAGAATAACCAAAGGAAACATTTCCCTTCACCTTGTCTTCAAGCTCCACAAATTTCTCCTTGTAACTGCACATATGATTACTTGTTCCATTATCAAGATACCACAAGCACTTATCATCATTTTCTTCATTATTAAGTGATAGCAATAGTGTTGGCTCTTCATCTTCTACTTTGTCACCAACAAGATTGGCCCTTTCTTCAACATTGGTTCTACACTCTCAAACAAAATGACGACCATACTTATAATAATTATAGCATTCAATATTGGATTTATCATATTTCTTTTCATTTGTTCTTCCAAAATTGCCTCTTCCTGTTGATAACTTCTTTCATTATTATCAACATTGCCATGATCTCCTCTTCCACAGCCATGTCCATGTCCTCTTCCACGACCACGTCCTCTATTTTCTTCAAAAGAAGCTTTTTGGCTTTAAGAACTTGCTCCAAAGGCTCATCATTTCTTCTATTGAACCTTTCTTCATATGCTTGAAGTGAACCCAATAATTGGTCTGGTCAACGGTCATTGATTCGATATCCTTTGACTCTTCAATTGCACAAACCACAAAATCAAATTTTGCAATTAGAGAACAAAGAACCTTCTCTACAACATGAACATCTTTCATATTCTCCCCATAACGCTTCATTTGGTTCACAACTATTACCACCCTATTGCCAAAATCCGAAATTGACTCATACTCCTTCATACGCAAGGATTCAAACTCTCCACGAAAAGTTTGTAGATGAACCTTTTCCACCTTGTCAACACCTTCAAGGGATGTCCTCAAAATCTCCAAAGCTTCTTTGGAGGTGGAGGCATTGGACACCATCTCAAACATGCCTTCATCTAAACCTTGATAGATGAAGGTAAGTGTTTGTTGATCTTCCTTCTTCATCTTCAACAAAGTCTCATTCTCATTTTGTGGCAAAGAATCCTCATTTGCAGGTTGTGTATAACCTTTTTCACAACCTCCCAAGCATCTTGGGAACCTAGCAAAACCTTCATGCGGCGACGTAAGATGAGGGAATTGAAACAAGTTCAAGCCATTGCTTGTCATCTCTCACTTCACTAGTGTTTCACTCTCCTCACTAAGTGTTTCATTCCCTTCACCAAGTGTTTCTCTCAATTCAGAACCTAAGCTCTGATGCCACTTTGTTAGAAAAAAAGAAGAGACTAGAGAGAACAGAGAAGATTTTCTTCATTTGACACACATGGCTACATGGTTTGGTGCTCTATTTATAATAGAGCAACCCATAGGCATTAACTCTATTTATAATTCTTCAATTAAGACACTAAATAGACATAATGTCATAACTCTTCCAATACATAGTGGTTACAAAAAATAATGTCTCTTAATTCTTATTAACTCACACACATTCATCTTCTAATAGTAACTCACAACCCTTTATTTTATAATTAGTATCATTATTTCTAACAGACTATGCATAATTGAATTGATCACACTGGCCCAATATATATATATATATATATATATATATATATGGGACGTATCATGAGACTGAACCGTTAGATTAAAACGAAAGGTCTAGATTAAAAATATTTTAAGTTAGAATTAAAACTTCATTTAATCATAAAATCTCTGAAAGATTCACTACACAAAAAATCAAATATCTAAAGATCTAATTTATCACGTCATAAAATATCTCAAACCATCATGACCATCGTCGTTGTTGCCACCATGACCACCATCACCAAAGTTTTTTTTTTTTTTATCAGCAAAGATAATTATATATATATATATATATATATATATATATATATATATATATATATATAAAGAAAGATCATAGTACAAGTAGTACCATTACAAAAACACCTAGCACCAAAGACAAACCTGTGGCACCTTAATTCATGAAAAGCATGAATTAAGGGGCCAAAGGTCTGGATGGATTATAGGTTACCCCAAAATACAAGGGAAAAAGCTAGGTAGTATACCCTCCCCTAATTACAAAAGCCTCCCTCAAATTACTAGACCAAAAGTGGAAAGAATTGTCGACTCCTTTCTCCAAATTCTTAAGCCATGTCCAGCAGGTGAAGAGCGCGTCATCCATCAATTTAAGATTATTGAAACTTTCATTGTGGAAAATAATTCTATTTCTATGCCACCAAACAGTCCAGGTCAAGGCTATCCACCAGATTAGCCATGTATGCGAGCATACCCCGCTGCTGTAAAAGAACCAACATTGTCTGAAGTGTTCTTTTGGGTTTT
>PYAF01006353.1:1172552-1189298 GCA_007407185.1 Glycine tomentella
TTCTTAAGCCATGTCCAGCAGGTGAAGAGCGCGTCATCCATCAATTTAAGATTATTGAAACTTTCATTGTGGAAAATAATTCTATTTCTATGCCACCAAACAGTCCAGGTCAAGGCTATCCACCAGATTAGCCATGTATGCGAGCATACCCCGCTGCTGTAAAAGAACCAACATTGTCTGAAGTGTTCTTTTGGGTTTTCAGAGAAGACACCCGAAATATTTACCCACGACATAGATTCCTCCCATAACGGCTTGATTCTGTCACAGCTAACAAACAAATGTGCAGCCTCCTCTTCCTTGTTCCTACAGAAAGGGCAAAGGGTATCATTAAGACCTATATTCCTCCTGTGTAGATTCTTCTTTGTAGGTAATCTGTCCCAAAACAAATGCCAGGCAAAGCATGATGCTTTGGATGGGATTTTGACTTTCCACATGTCCTTGAAGACTTGATCTTGCTCCACATCTATCCCTGGCCTATTATAGAATCTATACACACTTCCCACTGTAAATTTTCCACTCGAATCAGCCTGCCATTTCCACGAATCTGGCTGTTGTGCTTGTCTGCCACAGTCCTGTATGTCTTCTAAAAATTTGACAGCTGATTCAACCTCCCCCTCCATGAAGGCCCTTCTCCCACGAAGCTGCCACTCCCAGCCAGAACGTGATTGGATCCCCATTTGCTGAATATAATTCTGTTGTTGATGATATATATTATATAGTCGTGGATACTTCTCCTTCAGCTACAAACCCTCATTCCTCCAGCCGTCCTCCCAAAATAGCACCTTTGATCCACAGCCCACCCACCATCACCAAAGTGATTGTCATCGACAATGGGGATAGCGGTGGTTATGGTGGTGGTGGGCATGATGGTGATCATGATGGTAGGTTTGAGATATTTTAGAACATGATGTATGTTGAATCTTTTAGAGATTTTGTGATTAAATGAGGCTTAAATTTGAATTTAAAATATTTTTATTTGGGCCTTTCATTTTCACACGATACTTCCTCTCTCTCTCTCTCTCTCTCTCTCTCTCTCTCTCTCACACACACACACACACACACATATATATAAATATATTCTGAACCAATCATTATTTATGCATCTGCAAATAACCTCTACTGTTTGATTAAACATGAGGGACTTTCTTACATCATGAATTAACATCCTTCATGTTGAACTTCTATTACTGTCTGGTAAGGTTCCATAAAACCATGCAGTAACATGTTCATTTGTTTAAAAAAAAATACTGTCTCAATTAACTATTTTGAAAAATTCACAATATTCTATTTTGCACTTGTGTACTCAAATTATATATTCTTTTAATGAGACTGCACCAAACCACTTTCCCCACTAAAACATATATCTACTATAAAATATAGTAAGCAGCATTAGTTTTCTCTTCTTCCTGCAAGTTATCAGAAAGCAATAATCCTAATATCTAATCCACCAATGGGAAATTATAGTTTCTCATACAATTACCAAACACCTACACTACACACCCTCAGATTTGACAAGATGTTCTAAAACACTACGGGAAATATAAAGCAAAAGAAAGATCTTCAAGTCAATAATTTGAAGATTTTAAAATTTGGGCAAGTTTTATGGTAGGGTTAATCAAAACACGATGAAGTTTGTGACCACGGATAATCCTTTATACTTGTTTCCAGAACAAAACTTTTGGAGTCAATTTTGATGAGAAAAAGTATTGGATGCACATTTTTCTTGGTCGAAAGCTGAATTGCAACGGAGAAGCCATGGCTTGGATCGATTACAAGCTCATGATACTATAATAGCATTCAGAATAACAGCGAGAGAGAGAGAGAGAGAGAAGGGGGGGGGAGAGAAATTTTGACTTTGTGAGTATTTCATTGGATTGAAAGTATAAAGAAATGGACAATATATAGCTATGATTCACTGCTGAGTCAGCAAGTAACTAATAACAGAAAAGGTTAATCTGTTACAAAGAAAAGCTAAAGTGAAATTACAATGAAGTTACAATGTAAATGAAATGTATATTAGTATATATGATAACATAAAGAGTATATCTCTAACATGATGACTATATGCATGTTTGGATTAAAGTTTGTAAAAGCAACCAAAGTCTTGCTTCCACAAAACTGAGTTACTAAACAAAAATATAACGTGCAAACGTATTTTTAAGAATAATCAAACATGTCACAAAACTAAGTTTACTCATCAAACTGAATTTGGAGCACCCCAAACAGAAAACCAAACACAGCCTATATCTTTAATAATAACTAAGTTCTCCTTTGAAGGAACCTCTTGCCAAGACTTGATCACAAATATGATCTAAATCTGGATGCATTCCTCTAAAGAACCAGAACCATTTATAAATCATCAAGCTTGGCCTTTATACCTTTAACCAGTCTCTTGAAATATAAGAAACCATGTCATGATCAGATTGTTTAAGAATAGCCAACTTTTGGGTTGAATCATGGGGCCTTTAATTTCCATTGGGAAAAGCACTTTGAGCTTTCTTCCAGAAGGTAAGATGGGTATTGAAGGCTCTAAAATTCATCAAGTTACTTGGCTCAACAGATTGCCAAAATAAGGCACAAAGCTTATATCAAGTCTTTCCCATTCATTGCAATTTTCTTCTGGGATGTCATTAAAAGGTTTATCCAGATGTTAATAGTATTCCTTCTCCATGACTTTAGGGATTAGAATGTTCTGCTCAATGAGAGGCAGAAGCCTTCAAGAGACAGAAAAGAGATGGGACCAAGCTCACTCTGACACCACCTTAAGAAAGTTTTAGGGATTATGAGAATGAATTTTCAGAATAGATTGAAGGAGTTACTTAGCTGATCTAGTATTTTTATACAATTTGACAATGATTATAAGGAGATTAACGATGATTCTAGTTCCTTAGATAGTATACTCTAGTATAAGAATAGCTATGTACATGAATCTGAAAATTAATTGCTAGTTGCTACAGATTCCAATAGGCATTTAACTACTAATTCCAACAGTTTTATTTTGAACATGTCCCCTCATTGAAGAGCCCTTTGGGCTTGAAGCAAGGGAAAATGTACAGGCCCTCCATACAATGTACTGAAATTCAAGTTTTGTTTAGATGAATGGAGATGAATAGAATCAAACTCCTTATCATTTGGTTATAGAGGCTGATAGGGACTTGGGTTTTATGAGGTGACTAAGTCCCAAGTCAAGTAGTATGGGATGCTCGTTGGAATACTTAGGCAGCTTGGTTCTTCCCCCTTGATAGCTAGCTATTAAGGAAGGGTTTCCCAAGTGCTTGGGTTCTTATTAAAGGCTTTGATACCATGTCAAGAGCTAACTCTCCCAAAAGCTTAATCTATTAGGTGAAGGTTCATGAATGGTTTTATATCTACAAACCACCATCATAATAATAAGATACCACAGAACCTTGGCAATTAAATAATTGACCATAAAACATAAATGAAGGAATGAGTAGGGTTATGAAACTTCTGCAGTGAACACTCTCAAACACCAGAGAAATTACATAAGACAGGGATTACACATTACTAAATCATTATGGCATAGCTCCCTAGTTGTTACATGACATACAAAACAAGCTCTATACAAAAGCTTAAAAAAAACACAAATATGAAAAGTAGCTTCGAAGATCTGGACAAAACCAATCTTTTTTAAATACTTGGGGAAGAAGGATACTACTTGACAATCAGGTTCAATAAAAGCAGCAGCCCAAGCTAGATTCAATTATGAAATTCTTCGTAAATAATAAATGTCAACTGTCTCTTCACCTTCCTCTCTCCCCTTACCCAACGATTCTATATCAAATTGCCACTAGAGTCTTAGGGTGTGTTTGTATTCATGGTTTTTTGTTCAACGTGAAAGTTACAATTAAGTCCAGTCACATTCACTGCTTGGGAAAGTGGGAAATTGCCTCAGAAAGTGCAAAACAGGGAATGCAACAGATTCCCAAAAACACACTTAGGATTTGAGTTTGGGCTTAACTCAACCTCAAAGCTAGCTCAAGATGTTGGAATTGTCCCTACTTATATATACTATTTTGGTCATATCACTAATTGAAGTAAGATCTCCAACACACACCCCTCATGTAAGGATTGGACATCTCAAGTCTGAAGTTTGCAAGATTAAACATCTGTGGATGGTCTAATAGCAAGTGACCCGATAGGCCCAACAACAATTGCTAGGATAAACTTTGATATCATCTTAGTATTTGAGTTTGGGACTAACTCAACAAAAAGCTAGCTTAAGATATGAGGGACGCCTCCCACTTACATATACTATTTTGGCCATATCACTAGTCGATGTGAGAGTGAGATCTCCAACATAGACGGCAAACTTGCTCTTGAAGTAGAAACATTTTGCTATCCAATACATGATGGCTACATAACTCTTCTAAGTAAGAATTGAATGCATGACTGAAATAATTCAGCAAATAAAATTGAGAAACATTAAAATTAGTACTTAAAGAGACCCAAAAAAGAACTAAAATTTGTACTTAAAGAGACCAAAAAAAGAACTGAAGATGCATCATCAACCACCTCTAAAATAAAAAAATAAAAAACTCAAAAGAACAAAGCACCTAGACATCAGACAAAAATTCAAGATTGTGGCAAATATAATTAAGTACCTCAAGAAATCTGATAATGTCAAGTGACAGACCCCTCCACAAACTTTAACAAATGACAACAACCATTTGAGGAAAAGAGAACTACAATATGTAACCATTTTAGCCTGCAACCTTAATTGCTCCCAATTCATCAATTTTTGAGCTCTTATGCTGCAGTAAAATTAAGAAACAGAAAACAAAACGTCACTAAAGAATGGACAGGGGACTATGAGAAGCAATAGACAACAGAAAATTTATAGAGAAGAAAGAGATGGGAATAAAAGATTGACAACTTATCTGGAGACAAAGCTTCTCCCTTTATTACCTTACTTTTTTTGTGTTTGTGCACACCGTTAAGATCATCATCTCCACTGTGCTTCCTTTTCTGTAACCATATTGAGTAAAATGGTTTAAATATAGAAGTACATTTCGGAGACATTTTTGAAAAGTATATGAAACAAATCCTTTTGAAAATGCTGACATCATATGCAACAGATACTTTTTATTAGGACCTAAGCCGCAAGCAATAAAAAGTTAACAGCATCATCAACACAATACAAATGAAAATTTCATGAGTTGCTGATGAAGCAAAACTATTGAATTAGATCGCAACATGACAGGACTATTAGAACACTGATTTTTCACGTGAACAAAGCAAATGCATCAGTCTAAAATTTACCAACCTTCTCATGGTGTTTCTTTGAAGGATCAGCACTAGAATCATGATGCCTGTTTTTGTCTTTCTTTTTCTCCTTTTCTTTGTCTTTGCTTCGATCTTTTTGACGATGCTTGTGCTTCCTATGCTCCTTGTCCTTATCTTTATCCCTGTCTTTGTGTTTTTTATGCTTCTTCTCCACATCTTTAGATTCACCTTTTGATTTTCCTGCAACAGTCAGAATCCCCTTCTCTGCCTATCAGAGAAAAATACAAGGAATAAGCATATATGCAATCAATTCTAATAAGGAAAAGATTGACTATATTGATTTTGAAATTTGAAAATAAGGATAACAAGTCTATTAATTTAGTGAACAGCAATGAAGCAACAGAAGAGGCATTATGAAATTCAAAGAAGATGATTTCTTACAGCAGGCAAATCAATGGGAACAGTTTCCTTGAGTTGAAAAGCCTCCTTTAGAATATCGATGTCCAAAGGTTGTATACGATAATTAGAACCACTGGACAAAGATGTATCTAGAATAAGTTGATCCAACTGCATCCCATCTCCTTTTCTGATTTCTATGTCTCCTACTACATTGTATGAATAGTGTGCATCTGAAATTGAAACAGGAAGTGGCCTCTTGCAGAAAAACTCAAAATGTGGGAGTAATTGGAAGTGATTTAATAGATCCACAGCACCTGTCAATTCTCTTGGCCCTAAGATTTTAAATAACATATGCCGTCAATCAGAAAGCATAGGAAAAATATATACATAAAACATATTTGCCATACTAGAACAGTGGCCTAAAGCAATGATGCTAAAAAGTTCTAAAAGTGATCTAACTGATTTCAAATTGGCATATAAAATCATGAACAACTACAATTGATATTAAAATTTTGCCAACCATACCCATAAGCTAAATATAAATAATAATAAAAATAGCAGATGTTAAATTTCTTATAAAAAAAATTGAGATGGATAACTTAAGTTCCCCGCAATAAGTGAAAAAGTTTATCTGAAAATCATGGTAAATTTGGAATAAATGGGATTTAATTTTTTATTTCCAAAGACATGCTTATTTGGCTGTCATAAAAAGTCCAACAAAGGACTGATTAGTTTATACAAGTTGCTTTTATAGGCATATGAACTAAAGAGTAAATACCTAAACTGGTCTTTCAGAAGAAAAATAAAACACATGGGAACACTTTGATCCTGAGAGAAAAAAATTAACCATTTAGTCTCTCAAGATTACAAACATGGGACACTTTAATCTTTCCATCTGTTAAAATTAACATTTTTAGAAACTAATTGGGTCAATAATGTTTTTGTTAGGGACTAAGTTGGGACAATTCACTTTTCTAGAGACTAATCATGTCCTAAAACTGAAGGGAAAATGACTAAAGTACTAGATTGTGCCATGTTCTTAAAAAAACAAATTGAGAAAAACCCAAGTTCTACATCGGCTAAAGATAGTGCTAAGGTAAACCATATAAGTGCTTTAAGGGTTGGATTAAGTCCAAACCCAAAATATAAGATAGTATTAGAGCATACTATAGATCCATTAAACGAGTCACCTACCATATTATCTACATATCAAGGCCAAATGTTGGGCATGGAGGGATGTAATGGAAAAAATCCAAGTCTACATTATTTAAAGATAGAACCAAGATAAAGTATATATGTGAGGGGCAATCCTCATCCAATGAGCTAGCTTTTAGAGTTGAACAGACCCAAATCCAAAATATAAGAAGAATGACTATTTGGTGAATTTTGTCCTAGGACTAAATTAGGTTCAATGATTTATTTCAAGGACTGAATTGGATATTTATTCTAAATTAAAATTGAGTTGGTTAAGAACTACTCCAAGTGCCACTTTTATAGTAGTATATAGTTAAGTTTGTGTAGAGAGAGAGAGAGTAATTTTATAGCCACACACTAGCAGCAGTAAGAGATGCAGTCTGTAACTGCCTAACTAATCACTAACTGCTTAGCTTTGTAACACTGTTAATCTATCTACTTTAACAGAAACAGTAGCAGAAGCACACTGCTGTCAACGTAGTCAGCAACTCAGCATCAAGATAAGATCCTACCTAATAAAAAATTATATTTAAATACATATACACACACTCATACATAACATAGATAAGAAAAATAATCTTTAAATCACAACAAAAATATAAGTTTATACACAATATAAAGATAAAACACTAATCGGATTGTAAGTGGTTTTATATCAGAGATTGGATTGTAAGCAATCAATCTTGATAAATGATTATATTATGCCTAAATAAATAGCCAAGAAAAAACTCAATTTAAATTTCAACACAAAGCCTTAAAATCCATAAGCAATAAAGTTAAGTGCGTGGGCATAGCATAACCCAGGGACACTTAGCATGATAATTAAATCAATCAGGAGGGAGCAAAATGAAAGCATTATCAACAATGTTTTATACACTCACCCCTTTTTTATAAGGGTATCATACCGATACTCCTTCCTAATTAATGAACAATGTTTAGTCACATGTCCCACCATATATGTGTGAGGACATATATAGTGAACAATTCTCATTTTAAAAATGTGGGAATTATAAATTTGGGTTATACAATCATACATGAATAATCAAAATTAGAAATTAGTAATTATATGAACACTTAAAAGAGTCATGTAAATTTATCTCTTAATCTTGACCATAAATATATATATATATATATATATATGGAGCATATAAAGTAAGAACTCTTGTTATTTTGAGAAATGAGAATAATAATAAAAATCATATCATGTTTGAATAGTCAATATTAAAAGGTACATGCCTATTTTAAGTGGACATGTGACTACTAACTCCCTTTTAATATATATATATATATATATATATATATATATATATATATATATACACCTTTTAACCAAGTATTTAAATAGAATTATGTGTACAGTCAATGTCATGCTGATAGGAAATCAGCACTAGCATGTATAATAACAAAAAAAAAAAGAAGAAGATATATTTAAAATAATCTATGCAAAGCAAAGAGCCGACATGATAAATTTTTACCTCCACCAAATTTTTTGCTGCCAGGATCCATGCGTCAATCTTTCATGAGTTCTTGAATCATTATCAACTGCAATTATGATAAGACAAAAATGTTTCTCATCCACCAATTTCTGCTGTTTTCACAAATTTCATATCGTTGTCCTAAGTATATTAGTTAAGTCCTCTAAAACTAAAATGAACTTTTATTTCATAATAAGCCATTTCAAAAGCTAACATACGTTTGTTTTTTCATAATAAATTCGGACTAAATTAAACTTGGTGATTCATTAAAATTGCTTTTTTAGTAAACACTCGAAAAAGTGTCTATGAAAAAGTTAATAAGCTTATTTTAGACTGCACTTCAAACTGCAGAGCTTACATAACATGGACTTTTTAAAAATATATAGTTATGTAGATTATAATTTATTAAACCGAAACAGATAGAAAAAAGTGACAGACAAGAAATGCATGCAAATCGTATCAGATAAAACTCAGAATAGCCATAAAGATACCGGAAAGAAAACCAACGTTACTTGAATAGCACCAACATAGAGAAGCATTGAAATGGATAAAGCATGGCTCACGTATTTTGGTTTTGGTCATGCCGTTTTTAATCAAAAGGGATTGCTAGAATCTGATTGTTCAATTTTGAAAAGTTTCAGCTGCTCTGCTCTTTCTAAAATTGAAACAATAAGTATTTGGAAAAGTGTGTTGAGGCAGAGTTCCCCAAAAGACAGAACGTAATTGTTGTGAATTGAGCAGTTGCAGAAGTCAGAAGAGAATAGAGGCGCGAAAATCAACAGCAACAGCCGAGGCAAAACACGTGGAAGAAAGCAAAATGATGATTCGATTGAATTGAATGGGAGCAAAGAGACAGAGAGAGAGGCTTACGGAAATTTAGGTTTGTTTCTGCTGTAATTGTGTTGTGTTGTGCGCGCTCTCAAGTTCACAAGTTCTATGTTCCCTTCCCTTTCCTTCTTTCACACTTGATTTGATTCAGTCACAGCGACACCCCAATTCTGTGAGTTCCCAATCCAATCCGCTAGCAAATTCTCCATTTATAATAATTAGCCCTTTTCTTCTCCCATATTTCTATTTTCTCCTCCTTTTTCATCGAGGATAAATTTTATTAAATTAAAAGGGTATTAATCAATTGATAAATTAATAATCTATTCATTTAAAGAATATTTTCCCATTTAAAATAACATTTTCTACCACACAACAATAACTATACAGTCTCCTTAAAAATTACAAAATTAAAAACATAATAGTAGAAAAAAATTGATCGTGTGTTTGCTTGACTCGAATAAGATTTTCTTAAGTAACGTTACTGTAATTAAAAAAAAACAAAAAAAAAAAACGAAGAAGAAAATTGATTGCATTGGACAAGAAGTGGGCCGAGGCCCATGGATGATGGTCTGGCTTAAAAGTTAAACGAAGAAGATCGAGGATGTCATGATGCAAGCAAGGAAGGGAATCGAAGGATCTCTCTCTCTCATCACATGATCATTCAGCGAGCAATAGCATAGTGTGAAATTTGAGTGAACGAGCGAGGAATCGGAAGAACACGGAACCCTAAGAAGAAGATGCCGAAGAAGATGGGGGTGAACACGAAGGCGGATGCGGCGAGGGCTCGTAAGAGCGCGGCGGATACGGAGCGGAAGGAGAAGGAGACTCGAGAGAAGGAGGACCAGTACTGGCGAGAGGCGGAGGGTTCAAAGTCACGCGCCGCGAAGAAGAAGGAGGAAGAGGCCGAAAAGAGGGCGGAGGCAGCCGCGCGGAAAGCGGAGGCGCGTCGGTTGGCGGAGCAGGAGGAGAAGGAGCTGGAGAAGTCGATGAAGAAGGTGGACAAGAAGGCGACCCGGGTGTCGATCCCGGTGCCGAAGGTAACAGAGGTGGAGCTGAGGCGGCGGAGGGAGGAGGAGCAGGCGGAGGCTGAGAGGAAGGCTGAGGAGGCCAAGAAGCGGCAGAGTCGGACGGCGGCAGAGGAAGAGTACGAGAGAATGGTGCTGGTTTCGAACACTAATCGCGACGAGTCGATCATCGAAGCTAGATCATTGGATGATGCCATCGCTCAGATGACCGTCGTCGATAACTTGCCCCCGGATCGCCATCCAGAGAGGCGCCTCAAGGCCTCATTCAAGGTATGAATTGAATTGAATTGGATCCAATCCGCTATTTGCTAACCCTAACCCTAACCATTCATTCCGTCGAGCAGGCATTTGAAGAAGCTGAGCTGCCCAAGTTGAAGGAAGAGAAACCGGGTCTTACTCACAATCAGTACAAGGACATGATATGGAAGTTATGGAAGAAATCTCCTGACAATCCTCTAAATCAAGTCAGTCACTCTTCTTTTCTGCTCTCTCTTTTAACTGCCATTGCCATTTCTCTCATAAGTTGCTTGCGATGTGGGCATTGCAGGTTGCTGAGTGAATGGTTAACTGCAACTGAATGCAGCAGCTTACCAAATGTTATCACAACCTTCATTTCCTTTCTCTGTATGAGTTTCACTTTCTGTACATGCACATCGACTTTGAGTAGGACTCTTCTACTGCTCTGCTCGGGATAAGGGGCTTCTGAACTACCATTGTATTTAAATTGAACGGATTATGATATATCTCCCTTTAATCCAATAAAGTATACGTTTCATTGCACGACCTACACTTTTACTTCCTATTTTGTTCCGTGTTCCATTTTTAGTCCAATAGTTTAGACGACTGAGTTTTCTTATAATTTTTATTTGTTAAAGTTGGATACCTGCCGTTCAATTATGGACGGAAATGTGATGGACATGTATGTCTGATTTGTCAATAGGAAATATCGAACAAACTGTTTACATAAAGTCTGCAACGACATTTCAACAAACTTGCTTATCAATGGTGGTGACTGGTGACAAAGCCAGTGGAAGTTAGGGGTGCATACACTCCCTCTTTTGACCTTGACCCTCGTAATCTCCAATTCATCTCCACGCATCCCCTCATCTACAAATCCTTGCCTGCATGCCTGGGAAATCAAGCTAAGTGACACTTAGGAACTGCATGCCTAACAATTTGAAGCATCACCAGTATGACTTCTATCATTATGTACAAATGGGGCTACATATATTTCTGTATACTTCATGCAGAGGAATACATCGACTTTTGTCAGTTTCTAGGGTTGTGTATTCTTACCTAAAACTTTTGAGTTACTTTCAGTCATTTGAATAGGCACGAAATCCTTATCATCATAAAAAATTTCTCAACATCAGAATACAATTCTTTTATATCACCCCTCCATGCCTTTGAGCCCACTCCACTTCTAAATACAGAAGTGAGCTGTATTTTCATCCCATTGCTATTGGTTTAAAGAAGAAATGAACAGATCCTTTGCCGAAAGCACCTTAAGTGAGTAGTGGCCAAATCTATCTTCTATGGAGACCCAAATGCTTCTTCTCTCTGCAAGCAGTTCATGATGGGATGGGGGAAGTGAAATCACTGGGTTTTATTTCTTTTTAACAGTAGAAATATAGGCGCAACAGTGTATCTGGGTCCACATTTTTATCTTTTAGAGAAGACTTAAATTTAATATTTTTTTATTATATAGAGAATAGAGATGTGACGTAATGACGTATATGGTAATTTAATTTTAAATTTGTGTTATTCGAATGCTTAATTATTTTTAGGTTTACATTTTTTTTTATTTCCGCAGTATATCTTTTTTTTTCGTTTTTATAAAATTTTGTTGGACATGGTCCTTGTAAAAATCTTCGTTTCGGCCATTCTTATTTTGTTTTAAATATTGTAAGCTTAAATATAATTTTAATTTTTTATCTTTTTGTTAAATCTGTAATTTTAGTTCTTTCTATTTTAAAATAATAATATCTTATTTTTTAAAAAAAAATTGTAATGTTTATTCAATCGTCAATCCTTAATTTGGCTTATATTTATTCTTTTATTTTTTATATTTTAATTAATTAAATTATTTCTTGTTAAAATTTAATTAGATAAAAATAACATATATATATATATATATATATATATGCGCGAAAATCAAAATTGAGAGAATTAACGAACTCTAGGCTAAAAAGGAGTAGTGAGTATTTTGTTGTGGCAGTTTAAAGATAAAAAAAGAGGATATATATATGTATATATGTGTTTGGATTCAAGTTATGAGAGTAAAAAACACAAGTAATTTTAATTTCAAAGCAAAAATTTTATCTTATTTATATATGCATTAAAATTCTTAAATGTATTATTCAAGATGCAATATAAACATAGCCTAAGAGAAATTACCTTTATTATTGTTATAGACTAGTTAAATGATAATTTTGCTTATTCGGTTCCTTAGAAGGTATCGGGAAGGAATTGTGGAACGTAATAATATCGTGATTGCATGCATGGTCTGTTTCAAGCCAATTTAAAAGAGGAGGGTTGATGTCAGATATTGTGAATCGACCATAAAAAACAATTATTTTTATGAGATGACTCATTATGATATTTTGTTAGGGTGTATCCTTCATAATGACATGTTACATTGGACCCCGTGTGTAACGAAAAATGGACTAGGGCCATTGTCACAAGGCAAGGCACTGCATCATTCCCGAGATACAGTAATAAGTGAGTTAGGGTCCTTGCCTCAAGGTAAGGCGCTAGGTCGTCACCCGGATTTGGTGACAAGTAGGTCAAGGTCTTGACACGTAGATGGACGAGCGTGGCGGGTAAACATCGCCAAGGGATTAAGGATGCAATTGGGAAGCAGAAACATATAAACCTTAACGAGTAAACTGAGGGAGTTAGCAGATGTTTTTACCAAAAGGAAAATGGATATTGTTTGCTTGCAAGAAACTAAGTGGGTTGGAGAAAAGGTCAAGGAAGTGGACGACATCTGTGTCAAGTTGTTGTATACAAGTATAAACAAGAGTTGAAATGGTGTTGGAATTATGATCGATAGAAGTTTCGGAGATAAATTTGTTGACGTCAAAAGGAAAGGTGACATGATTATGCTGATTAAGCTTGTAGTAGGTGATTTAATTTTAAATATCCTCAGTGTGTATACACACCAAGTTGGACTGCAATCAAATGATAAGAACCAATTTTGGGAATACTTGAAGGAGATTTTGAGGGGGATACCATGAGAGGAAAAGATTTTCCTAAAAGGAAACCTAAATGGTCATGTTGGTAAAATCAGTGGAGATTTCGATAGAATTCATGGAGGTTTTGGCTATAGGACAAGAAATGAGACTAGAGAAGATATCTTGAACGTTGCACTAGCCTATGATTTGATGCTAGCGAACACCTTTTTTCGAAAAAGGGAGTCTCATCTTATCACTTATCATAATGGCGAAAATCACAGTCAAATTGATTTCTTTATGGCTAGAAGAGAAAATAGAAATAATTGTATCGACTGCAAGGTCTACCTTGGAGAATGTGTCACTACGCAACATAAGTTGGTAGTTCTAGAGGTTCATTTCAATAAAGTACTTAATATGATGAAGAGAGTTCAAAACTCAAGGATAAGATGGTGAAAGCTAAAGGAGGAAAAACAAATAGAGTTCAAGGAAAACATGTTGCGTAAAAGACCGTGGGAATCTGTTGGAGAAGCAAATGAAATATGGAATGAGATCACTAAGTGTATCCAAAATGTGGGAAGAAAGGTGCTGAGAGAAAGCAAAGGAAACAAATTTCTTACAGAGGTGCATGAGGCACTTAAACAGAAGAAAGAATACTTTAGATTTTTGCATAAAAGTCACAATGATGAGAACTTACAAAAGTTTAGATTAATGAGAATAAATGCAAAGAAAGCAGTGTGGGAAGCTAGAGACAAGATTTTTGCCGATTTGTATAAAAATCTTGGGAGTAAGGATAGTGAAAAAGGTATATACAAACTTGCAAAAATGAGGGATAAAAAGAGTAAAGACCTCATCCAAGTTAGATGCATCAAAGATGAAAAAAAAAACTTTTGATAAGAGACGAAGATATAAATGAAAGATGGATGAACCACTTTAACAAAAATTTTAATGATGGTGACGATAAAAGTGAGGTGGACTTGAAGGACGCTTATAATGATCTGAATAGAAGATTGGTGCACTTAATTAATACACATGAAGTTAAGAAGGATTTAAAGAGGATGAAAAATAATAAAACTTTGGACTCGATGACGTTCCTATTGAAGTGTGGAGAGGTCTGGGGGATGTGGCAATAAAATGGCTAACCAATCTTTTCAATAAGATTCTTCAATCAAATAAGATGTCTCGTGCTTGGAGGAAAAATATGATTGTGCCTATTTACAAAAACAAGGAAGATATCACGAATTGTTAACTATAGAGGCATTAAGCTTATGAGTCATACTATGGAGTTGTAGGAGATAGTTCTTGAACATTGCTTGAGGAGAGAGACCAAAGTTCCTATAAATCAATTTGGATTTATGTCAGGAAGATATACCATGGAAGCCATTTTCTTGATGCGATAATTAATGGAAAAGTATCGAGAAAATATGAAAGACTTACATATGGTGTTCATAGATCTTGAGAAAACATACGATAGGGTCTCAAAAAAAGTTTTATGTTGGGCTCTTGAGAAGAAAAAATATCATTAAAGTATGTAAATGCAATCAAGGATATGTATGATGGGGTTACCACATGTGTAAAAGCTTGTAATAGAACATCAAGTTATTTTCCTATCACGATAGGTGTACATCAAAATTTGGCTCTTAGTTCTTATCTCTTTGCCTTATTGACGGATGAACTAACAAAAGATATTCAAAAGGAAAGGTTGTGATGTATGTTTTTGCAGATGATATTGTGCTTACTGATGAGACAAAAGACGGTGTTAATAAGAAACTTGAATTGTGGAGAAACACTTTGGAGTTTAAAGGACTCATGTTAAGCTGGAACAAGACTAAATATATAAAATGTGAGTTTTCACTGGTAAGAGATGATGATCAAGATCCAATGCATCTACTTGGTCAAGAGGTACCTAAGAAATATGTTTTTAGATACCTGAGATCATTTTTACAAAAAAGTAGAGAGATTGATGAGGATGTAAATCATAGAATCAAAGCAGGGTGGATGAAATGACAGAGTGCATTTGGATTGTTGTGTGACCATAAAATTCCCCTTAAGCTAAAAGAAAAATTTTTAGAACAATTGTAAGACTGGTAATGTTATATGGAGTTGAATGTTGGTCAACACATAGGCAACATGAACATAAAATATGGGTAGCAGAAATGAGGATATTAAGGTAGATGTGTGGTTATACGAAGATGGATAAGATAAAAAATGAAGATATTCGACGAAAGGTAGCAGTAGTACCGATGAGTAAAAAGATGAGGGAATATAGATTGAGGTGGTTTGAGCACGTAATAAGACAATCGTTGGATGTTCCCGTAAGAACAAAAGTTTGTTATCAAGAACTCGACACAAAAAGAGGTAGAAGTATATCAAAACTTACCTAGAGAAAGATAGTTAAACAAAACTTAATGAAGTGTGATATAGATTGACAGACGGTGTGTTTTAGGACAAAATGAAGAAAAAGTATAAGCTTGGTGGAAGATTAGACCCATTGTTATCCTTATGTTCCAAATGGTCCCTTTTTAGTCATTTTCTTCTTAATCTCCCCCTCATTTTCCCCTTATTTGCTTTTACCATTTTTTTCAACCTCCTCGTATCTATCATTAGGTTCATCTACCATCTATCCATTTAATTTGAGTTAAATGTGTTGTTGATGTTGATTAGTTAAATGATGTTCTAAGTTTATTCTTATGTCAATTTGACAACACATGGTTACACTAGACAAACCACCAACTATGATTAAAATAACTTGAAATAATGTAATTTTAACTTTTTATAAGTGACCATAGAGGACAATGAATAGGGTAACATAAAATCTATTTTTATATTCTGGTTTGAAAAAAAATACTTGTATATGGTCTTATACTTGTGAAGATGATAATTTTAATTCTCATCCTTGTATTTGTTAGACATCCATATTAATTAAAGAGTCTATTACAACTAAGTTGAAATATCATTTAAACACAATTATACTATATTAGTATTACATTGTTCAAAGTGAAAGACTTAGATCCTTTAAGCAACATTTTGAAGTTTGTGAATTAAAAAATATTATTGAGAGGATATTTTTTTTATTAAATGTGGTCAATTAGTAATAAATCGTTGATTAAAGTGATATTAAATCTGGTCTCCTTAAGTAAAGTCATGGGTTTGAGACTTTTGAATGAAAAAACATAGTTGGAAGGGGAGACTCCTTTAAAAGTGATCAACTAAGAGCATCTCCAATGCAAGGAACCCAATTGGGTTTCTTAAGCAACTTTTTGTGGCCCCCGCATTACTTTTTGTGGTCCCCGCAGTGCCATGTCACTCCTAAGCAACTCATCCAATATTTTACTCCAATGCAAGAAATCACAAGGAACTAAAAAAAATCCACATATTTATATTTTTTATAATAAAACTTAACATTTT
>PYAF01006353.1:1204837-1247459 GCA_007407185.1 Glycine tomentella
TTCTTTATCATATTATTTCACATAGTTGGTTATGAGATGCATAATTTATTTGAGTTTCACAATTAATAATATATATATATATATACACACATTTTTCATTACTTATCAAATAATAAATGAATGATAATATTTTTTTACTATCATTAATATTTAATAATATTATAATGAAGTAAGTTTGTTTTTATAATAATAACAGTATAATAACATTATTTTTAGCAACATTAATTAGTTATTATTAGTAATAGTAAATTAATAGAAATATTGTTTTATAATAATATATTAAAATAAATAAAAGCAAATTATATGTTGTACATTTCACTCTAACTATTTGACCAACCACTTGGATTTTTTTTTTTTTACTGACTTAACAAGTTGGTATGAAATTCATTTACAATTTAGTTATTCTTCTATAACAATTTATGATCTCATACTTTTTTTGTCTAAATATACTGTTATCAAATATATATATTTTTTCAATATAATCATTTCAATATGTTTCTTTTATTCATACATAAAAATACACTTACCCCTCACTCATCTTCACTCGTGCATTGCACAAGTCGGCGTTCTAGTATTAAGTTTTTTTTTTTATTATTACTTTCGTTGGCCTTGTTACGAAGTCTTTTTTTTATTATTATTGAAGCTTTGTTACGAAGTTTTCTTTTTAGGAGTTGTTACGAAGTTAAATCTTTGAATTATAATTATAGACATACTATTTAAAGTTTGTTGGGGTATTGAGGTATTTTATTAATTAAATATTCTTTAATTAGACTTGACAATTTTACTTAAATTAATTGAATATGTTTACGTTTATTGTCCAATGATATTTCGAATATGACTGCCTTAAAAAAAATATCTGTGGAAAAACAAAGATATGACAATAGATTAAGATCTTTTATGTAATTAAGAAGTCTTATTGGGGGCGGTTCTTATTTGGTAAAGTTATGTTTTTGCTTTTATACAATCCTATCATGTTACTTAACAACATGAAAGTTCGAAACTTCAAAACAATGAAAGAATCGATTACATAATCATAAATTATATGTTTAATTACAAATTTTATTATCAAATTTCTATTATTTTATAAACTTTATCATTTAAATTTTATTTTCATGAATTTATCACCCAAATAATTTTTATGAATTTTATCACTCAAGTTTTTTTTTTTTATAAATTTTATCATCCAACTTTCAAGATTTCGTAAAATTTATCATCCAATTTTTTTATTTTTTTATATTTTACCATCACATTGATAATAAAACAATGTAAAAAATCATTATTCTAAGTTTTTATACATCAAATATAAATATAATCAATGTCAAAAATCAAAGTTATTCATCTACCATCCGTGATGATAAAATACACAATGATTAAAAACTTAAATGATAAAATTTGTAAAAATAAAACTTGAGTGATAAAAAATTAAAATAATAAAAGTTAAGTAGTTAAATTTGTAATTAAACCTAAATCATAAATAAATACAAAAGATGTTTTTCTAACTGAGTTTCATAATTTCCTTTGTTATTCTTGTAAAGAGTATATTTAAATGGGGTTTTTTTTATAAAAAAATATATTTTCATGATAGTATAAATTTTCATGCTTTTATAAGCAACTTCTTTCCTCTTCCTTACACATTTTCTTAGCTACCCAGTACCCGCCATCAAACAATAGAAAATATATCTATCCATTTTTTTTTTCTTCTCATCTTCTCTCATCCACTCCTATGCCTAAACCACACAATGCGAACATGTTCCATCAACTCTACTTACATTAGTAAAACTATGCGCATGCATATTCCTCTAAACTCTCAATCGCATAAAACTAACATTATCATTCAAACAGAAATACTAAAAGACCCAGTATCACATTGTATAGCCCCCGACAAACACTGGCTTATTCTGGAAGCTACTGGAAATTTCTTGTTTGGTACAAAGCATTAGAGAAGCTGCCAGAAGAAACCTCTATACAAATACAGAAGGACCCATCATAGCAATGGCACAAGAATATCATGACTTCGTCCGGGGATATACATAAAAAAATTTCAACCAGAGCTCTCATGCACCAAACATGTTCCTCCCACTCATAAGCTGTTCCCTAAATCATTGGTTACTCTTTAGTAACCCACCTACGGCCTCTAATATGGTAGCCCCCAAAACTTTGATCACTACTGCTCTCTCCTCCACTCTCTGCACTTGTATATACAGATCTCCGGCGGTGCTTCTTCACCCTCAACATCCCACTATCGCTGACACTCCCATTCAAGAGGGGGTCATCGATTCCCCGAATCACTCTCCTTGCAGGTGATGATGAGGCAATGCAACTATCATCCTTGGTTCTTCTACCATCTTTGTCATGAATCTTAATATTTTCGGAGATTCTGTGTAGTTTTTCGTTGAATCTAGTGATACCCTTTTCCACAGGCTCCACTGCTTGATGGACTGTGAACTTCACATCTTTTACAATCTGAATGTTAAAAAGAAAGGGTGAAGCAGATAAAATATTAAAAAGGCATTTGAGAGTAACAAGCCAATATTTGTATATTACTAATAAAGACAACTATGGAAGTTTTCAATCTATAGTAGTCCTGAAGGTTCCTAATAAGTCATATTTGTTGGCATGTTTAGAAAATAAATTAAATAGGAAGGAATGGGGTTAAAAAATGTAAGTAAACAAACAAAAAGAAATATTTCCGACAGATGCAGCCCAATTTATCATTCCATTTTCCTTAATCTTATCCAAGATCTTATAACTTACCTAGTGTTTCTCTATTTTTTTATAAAATATCAATGCATGCATATTTGGTGTGTGTCTCAATCAAGTTTTCAATTAAGAGGACAACTACATCTATATGGTAACACATTGCATTTGCTGCCTACTATGAATTGTGGACTCCATTTCAGAAACTGAAAATTGGCAGACACATTAGGAAGAGAGCGTACAACCAGGTTCAAATAAATACAATGCTACCAGATCATCTTAGCCTTTTTTTTTCTCTTTTCCCTTGGCAAAATATGCACAGTACTTGGACATTTTGAAAACATTAAAAGTATGTTCTTCTACATAGTGCTAGGACCTCTGCAGCTAAAAGGAAATGTTTGATCTAATCCACTGGGAATAATTTTAAAGAAGACAGTTTGTTTCATTTTTTAGTAACTACCAATTAATCCCCTTGGATTTAATTTTTACCCAGCGTTTACTAGCACCACATGCCCAGAGAAAAAAACAAGGTTGTAATAATAGCACACTTCAGGAAACTTACATATCCACCACCACCAATAACAACATCACGAACACTCTCTCTAATTGTCATCCCACTCTTGGTATCAACATCCGGTGTAGGAAGACGCAGTTTTGTGGGTCTCTCACTGTCCCTAATCTCATCAGGGTCCAGAGGACAGTCAGCTGAGTAATCTCCGAGAACTGAAACACTTCCAGAAAAGCGGTCTCCCATTCGCTCATAAGGCTTTGCTGGAAACACATACAGGTGAACTATGGAAGCAATGCCCATCTGTGCTTGATGAATACAAATTGCTGTTAAACTTTATTCTTCCCCTTATCTGAAGCAGTCATAAAAATGTAAAACATGAAAATAAGAAGTGCTGGACATGTACTTACGAGTCCAAAAAGGTTCAAGTACAAGTTCAAGAAACAGTGTGTAGAAGCCCAAGAGCTCGAGTATCGACAAATGAAAGCAAAATGTGGAACATAACACTAAAATTATAAAATATGAACTACCATATTGTATAGCATATTATCATCCCATGACATTGGGTTGCCTAATTATTATTAAGGTTAATTAAATGATCAATATGCTGATGAACCACATTACATCAGTGTTTACAAGTTGGGTTTACAAAAAAAAATGCCTAGTTCCATGAAAAATAATCATATTATATTAAAGCTTGGTGACTGTAAAATAACGCAACACAGATAATTGTGGCATGAATCTATAGGCTTTAGACAGATCAATTAGCAACAAATTAGCATAAATCATCTTGAGAAAATTCTCATGGTCAAATAGCACAATTCACTTCCCACAAAGACTATGATCAAATGAGAGAATTCATTTTGCGGGCCATGCTCACCAGGCACTCTGGGCCATGGAGGACCAGGAACTGAGTCAGTCATGGTTAATGGTTGGACAAAAGGTTTCCTTACAACCATCAGTGATATAATAGATAGACAAAACATTCAATGAAAATGATGTTACAGTTCCTGATGCAATTGCCAAAAAAAAAAAAAAAAAAAAAGCAAGGCAAACTGAAGTGAAGGACATATACCTCGATGCAAATGATGAAATCTTGGACACTTGACTTAAACTGCAAGCCTTGAGCAATGGGACTTTTGAACAAACCAAAGGTGGATAGGAGAGCAATTGCCACACCTTGCCACCAAGTGAGGAACACAATTGATTTAAATGTCAAAAATTTGGCCAATGGCTTTATATGAGCCAGTTCTTCCTTTGTAACTGTATAAAATTGAACAAGGCAGTACAAAGCCCATGACTGACTGAAATTCAGAACCACTGCCATATAAGGATACCTACAAATGTGCCAGATACCTCATGCAGTCAGATATAACTCGAGAACTTTTACCTTTCACTAGAACCGCATAATAACACAAACCTTAAAATGAAGACATGAAATTTTAACAACTAAATCCAGAAATAAACATATAATCAATTCAACACCTCTGCATGCAAGTAATTGACAAAAGCTTCAGTAACAATACTTAAGAGTCTCAAAAACTTCCCTTTTAGTCTTTTCTTTCCTCTTTAAATAATTACGATTTAGGAGGGTTATCAACCTAATATTTAAAGAGGATTCAGCATTTCTCAAGTTTAAAATATTCTAGAACAGAAAAAACAATTTTGAACAGCTGTTACTCACTGCAATTTAAGCTGGCATTCTCAGGTACACCAGGTCCATGTTAGAGCCATTTGGCTGTCAAAGGACAAATTTATACGGCTTACCTAAAAGGAAATATAATCTAATAATCTATTCAAAGACCAATGTTAAGCCTTCCCATGATTGGACACTTTCTTCCTTTTCCCCCTCTATTTTTCTTGCCTGATACTCTTGTTTCCTTCAATGTTTAAAATTTTCATGTTTCTTTCAAAAATTCTATTTCCCGTCTCATTTATCTGTTCATGTGAAATTGGAGTAGTTTAATAACTGCCATAGCTCCTTAGAAATTGAAGAAAGTGGGTTCTGAATAGTGAAGGAGAAAAGTGATACAAATGCATGGTACTTGGAAGAAGATGAACATAATAGTATACTTATATAGATAGATAAAGAGGCAAGAGGGAAAAGAAAAGGAACATATTTATTTATGTAGTATGATTGAACAATAGCACTTAGAGAATCTCTTACCCACATCCCGCTTTAAATTCTCCTTCACAGTAGACTCCAAAAGCTTCAAGGATTACAGCGAGAATAGCAGTGAAAGCCTTGGTTAGCATCTGAGAGGGATGGAAAGAGTTATTATTATGAAGGAAATAAATAGATAGAAAGGATCAAAAGTGGGGGAGATGCACAGCATACATATTGAACAATGCCAAATTTGACAATTTGGTAGAAGGCGCGACCAAGTTTCCAGGGTTTAAGGAAGTAGTTGAGAGGAAATGGATGGTTGACAATGGCCTTGTCAGAAGAAGAAAGTTGTAGAAGAGGAGTTTTAACAGAGAGACGAGCCTGTCTTTCCATAAATTGAACAGTCCTTTCGTCACCACCGAGGCAGGCAACAAGGTATCTTCCAAAGCAATACATGGCAAAGGATTCGTAGCAGTCCCTTAGAATCTCGCAATCAACACTGATTGATGGATTGACCAATGATACAAACTGGTTGGGGTTGGGGGTTAGAATTGAAATAATAATATCATATGATATGAATATAATGTAAAAAGAAAAAAAACAAGTGTATGATGATGAACTTACAGATTCAAAAGAATAGCAGGGAACCATTAGGATAACCCCAATGAGGAACTTTTGCTCCTCGGGGTTCTTGTAAGCGGAAAGATGCTCGAAGAGAAGATACATGGAGAGGGTTAGAGTAAGGAGGAGAAATGCAGCTGCGATTAGAGCTGCCCATGCAGGAGGCGAGGAAAACAACAATTGGATGAGAATGCTGCTACTGCTGCTGCTGTTGTTCATTGACCACTCACTCAAACACTCCTTTAAAGTAATTCAATGAACATGCATAATAATAATAATAATATTAATATTAATATTAATATTAGGGTAAGTTAAATTGATGATCCATAATAGCACAGTCACATACAGAAGGGAATTGGTTGATTGATTGAGATCATAGTAGCAATAATAGAATCAAATCGAATAGAATAGGTTGGGAATGAATCTTAACCTTAGCTGTCAGTCGTGAACAAGAAGAAGCAGCAAACAGCGATTCAAGAAAGGAAACCCTTCTTTTCCTTTCCTTTTAGCATCGCAAATCGCAAATCGCAATTCGCAATTCGCAATCTCCGACCTACCTCTCTCTCTTCATATATTTAATTTAATAATTTAATAACAAATAGAATCCAATTCATGCACGTCTCTTCTCTTCTCCACTGTAACACTGGATAGGTTGGGTAGGTTGGGCTCTTCCCTCGCCTAGACCACCCTCATATTTAGATATAATTATTAGTTTTTATTTTTATTTTTTAATAATTAAAAAAATAATTATTACAGTATTTTTTTTATTTAACATAAAAACGACGCCGTTTTGATTTGGTTGTATTGTAGATTGTGTTGGGGTTGGGCAAGGTGACTTAAGTGAGGCGAAACGAAAGAGAAAGAGAAAGAGAATGGAGAAGAGGGAAGCAATATTAAAGGAATGGTTTGACCGCGTTGACTCGGAGAAAAGTGGAAGCATAACAGCGGTGCAGCTAAAGGTGTGTGGTTTGAATGAATTGTTAGTTTTGATGATTTGTGGCGAATCGAACTTTATTGTTTACTCTTATCACTTATCAGACAGCTCTTGCTGTGGGCAACCTGGAATTTCCGCTCTCAGTGGTTCAGCAAATGATCAGGTGACCGTCACATATCCATTTTCTTCTTCTTCTTCTTCTTCTTCTTCTTCTTCTTCTTCTTCTTCTTTTTCTCTTTTTTAACTTTCAATTTTTTATTTCCCATAGGATGTACGATTTCGACAGGAATGGTACTATGAGCTTTCAAGGTATCTCTAACCTATTATCCAATTCAAACATTTTTTCTTATCACTCTCTCTTTCTAACCCTCAAATAATTTGTTTCTCTCAGAATTTGTTGCACTCAACAACTTCCTTCTTAAGGTATGTCTGTAATTTATTACTGCCTTCAAATATCAAATCCCAACTCTACCTCAATTATTATGTTCATTTTTTTCTCCACCCTTATCATCTGCAGGTATGTCACATTACAATCAATAAGGTCAAGTTACCCTTTGATATCTACCACATGTATTCTTATTCTTATACTACTTAAACGGCTTTGCAGGTTCAACATGCATTTTCTGATCTAGAGAGGTGATTCTTTTTTCACCTCCATTAAGGTTTTCGTGTCATGACTATTTTTATGTAAATAGTTTCCTTTATATTTACACCTACCGAGATTAACTAAATGATGGACAACCTTTTCGAAAGAACTTAATAATATGAAGGTTCATAAACCATGGGGGTGTGCATGGTGTGCTTTCCTTTCCATGAGATGGATGAGTCATCATGAGACATAACACTTGTTAGGTTCATTGATGCAGGGGTCGTGGTTTTCTTGTACCTGATGATGTATTTGAGGTATATTTTAAAAATTATACGGTGTACTTGCTGTGACTATTTTAGTCCACCCAGTTGAACTTATAATTCTTAAAAGTACTCTCTAAGCTGTATAAACAAAATATTTAGGTCCTTTCTCGGTATAATGTTGGATGTTATCCTCTTACATTATTGCCCTTGCATGATCTTTTTTTTCCTTTTCCAGGATATGAGAATATTACTGATGAGAGTATGCATAACTATTTTTTCTTTCAAAATAACAGTATACATAACTCTGCTTATACCACATAAGATTCTCTCATGCAACCCATCTTGATGAATTCCTAAATATGTTTCCAGGCTTTGGTAAAAATTGGTTTCATGCTGGATTCTCCTGCTTTTTACTCTGTCTGTGAGGTAAAATATCTTCATACTTTAAATATGAACTAAATTTATGCTGGAGAAGTTGTGAATCACAATCAATGGTTGTAGTCAAAATTATGGCAAGATTCTTGTTTACACTACCATCTATATCCTCATTTCTTTGTTCCTTTCTTGGAATGATAGCTTGAATATGTATTAGTAGTGAGATGGAGAATCCTATAATGAGGTGTGTTTGACATATAATTTATTTGTCATTGTTTTATTGATTTGCCGCCTAGAGTAAACTTTAGTTGGCATTCATGTATGCATTATTGCAATGTAGAAGACTGTGCTAAATTATTTCTTTTCAATTCTTAGAGCTTCGATCAAAGTAAAAATGGGAGGTTTCAGCTGGACGGCTTAATATCAATCTGTATATTCTTACAGTCAGCACGGTATGTTCACAGTTTGTACCAAAATCCTGGAAAGCTACATGTTTGTAACAGGGCACCGTTTTTTACTTTTTTCCAACCCCATATTGAATTTTTATTTTATATTCACTACAATAAGGATCTTTTATCATTTCTTGCAGGAACCTGTTTAATTCATTTGATACAGCAAAACAAGGCAGAGTTACTCTCGATCTGAATCAATTTGTCTATTGTAGTAAGTACACACTGAGCTACCTTATATAATTAATTATCCTTCGTTAAATGACCTATCAGAATTAGCTACCAACTAATTTTGGTTAGTTTGAAAATATTTATCTTAATGGGGTTGCATTTTGCTGTATTGGCGAAAATAATCAATTTTCTTTATTTTTAAAAAATCTTTGCACAATTCATAAGAGTGTGCTTCTTGGAAATTATGAAGTAATTGCAACGTTCATAATATTTAAATAATTATTATGTTTTAGTATATAAATTACTCTGTCGGGTAAAATTCAACTGGACTTGGTGGTGGTTGAGCAGTCCTGCGTCTGAGACGCACTTAGTTTCTAGTAGCTGGGTTCTTATCACGGCCGGTGCATTTTTTATTTCATTAATAAGGAAGGTCCATTCTTGAAATATAAAAGTGTTTGTTCCGCTACTATTCTGCTTAAATCTGGCATGATGAACTCTGGTGATATGGACTAGCTCCAATGCCGACGTGAACTGAAGGACGAATAGTTTTGAAACAACCCCAAAGTGATAATTTACTTGCTAACTAACATCAAGTTGGTCATTTACCCAATTATCCACTTCGATTTTATAACCCGAACATCATGCAGGCTGGTTTAGGATTTTGAGGGGTGGAAGTAGAAAGTAATGCATTTATTTTTGTTCTAGAGATGTACTCCATCTGTCCGTGCTATTGGGCTGCTCCTGCTGTATTTTCTCAACCTCAACCAATTTTGTCTCTGCAGCCATTGGATATAAGCAATTTAGATTTGCATTTGATTTGGCACATTGATACTATATTAACTCAATATATTAATTTCTGTTTCTTTCTATTTTCTCTTTTCCAACTTGTCCAGCTGCCAGTTGCAGAATATGATTCAACTATATGACGGCTTGAGAAGATGATTCACAAATACTGCACTTTGTAAAATACCATAAAGTCATCTTAGAGCAAGTTAAATTGTGATAGTGTTATATAAGATGAAAACATCTTGGGTTTGGATACTATTTGCCATCTGTCTGCAAAATATCGTGGTTTCTTTTTATTTTTATTTTTTTCTTTCCGATGATGTAATTTTATTTATAAAACATCTTGAGTTATGATAACATGTGAAGATGATTCGTAGAGTTTTAGAGCCAGTTATTTGTTGGAGATAAAATTTGATGTATATCCTGATTCTCAATTCTCCGCAAATTTTATACGAATCGTTTTTATGCCCAAAGTTGGATATAAACATATAATGTAACTTAGCTAGTTTTGGGAGCAATAAGATGTAAATAAACAAGAATCCAGGATCAATGAAGTCCTTTAGGACTTCTACATTGTTTCAGAAGAGGAATCGGTTTCTTAGGTAAGGTTCGATTTCTTTATTGCTGTTCATCCCAACACCCGGCTGTGGTCGGGCTGGGCTACTTTCATTAAGTAGACTAATTAGTGTTTTGGTATTGAATCGTACTATCAACAGTTCAAAATTAATTGTTTTAAAAATAATTTTATCTAATTTTAAAACAAATGAAACCCTAATTAATTAATGGAAATAAAGTTGTTTGAGGTATGTAAGTGAAGATTGGATGGAATGTATCTGAAAACATATGTTCATAAGAAAAAAAAGTGACTCAAATTAGGCATGAATTTAGTCTATTGTTCTTCCAAAATCATAGATTCGAAGACTCCAATTTTTTTCCTAGTTTTGTTAAGAGAGGTACAAAACTCACTTGAGTGATCTTATTATTGAAAATTAGTCTTGAATTGTCTCAGCTAAGCAATTTTCTTGGTGCACAAACATAAAACAAAATATCTTTCATATTCTATCCAATTTTCCCACTATCATAACCATATACAGACCTCCTTGAGGGACTAATTTAAAGATCTATGATCACATTGAGGAATCATAGGTGTAATTTAAAGACTTATGACAATCATACATGTTGGAGATCTCACATTTACTAGTGATATAACCAATTTAGTGTATATAAGTGGGGGACGATCCTCAGCTTGCAAGTCAGTTTTGTAGGTTGAGTTAGGCACATAACCTACAATTTTAAGATGATATGTATGAGTTTGTCCTAATGATTATTGTTGGACTTATCGTACTACCCGCTATTGGACCACCCATAGATGTTCTCCGATCCACGTCTCATGAGGGTGTGTGACTAGTGATAAGGCCTAGCTAAGTGGGAGATAACCCTCACCTTATAAACCAATTTAAGGTTGAGTTTGGCTCAAAACTCACTTTCTAAGAATCTCTTGATACATAAACACAAGTAAATCTTTCATATTTATTCCTCTTTCTTATCCTACTTGTTTTTTTTTTTTTGTAGAGTCCTACTTATTTTATCTTATGGCAAACCCTTAAAAAAAAAAAAAACTTTCATATTCTATATCCATTTTTTCCTAAGAGACCCTTAAGGGACCTATGACCATAATTTGAGTATCTATCGGACCACCCATAGATGTCCTCCAATCCACATCATGAGGGTATGTTAGAGAATTCACAATAAAGCCTAGTTAAGTGGGAAATAACCCTCACCTTATATAAATCACTTTAAGGTTGAGTTTGGCTTAAAACTCACTTTCTAAGAATCTCTTGCTATTTATTCCTATTTCTTATCCTACTTATTTTTTTTTTACATAGTCCAACTTATTTTATCTTATGACAGACCCATTAAAAAAAAAAAAAAAAACCTTTCATATTCTATATCCATTTTTTCCTAACCGGTCTTAAGGGACCTATGACCATAATTTGAGTATCTTGCTAAAATCAATGCACCAATTTTCATTAATATTTCCAATCCATTCCTATTCTTAACCTATCCATTTTATCTTATCTATCCTTGTAATTTTATCGTAGCAATTAGGGAGTTGAAGACCACATATTGAAGAATAACATACAATTTTTATCATTCAAGAGCTGTGACTAACAATATTATCTTTCACTGATTAAATAAAAGCAATTATGTGCTAATTCACTTGTGCATGTACTCATTTTCCCGCTACTAATATCATCCTAACCACAACCATATACCCTTAACTCCTTAAGGGATTAGTCCCTCCTAAACTTTTTTTAATTTCTAGATACATTAATAAATTGGATTAGAAGTAATTAAAGGAAAAAAAAGATAACCAAAAGTTGAAGATATTTTTTAAAGAATAATTCATATTATTGATAAATTTAATGCAATTAATTAAATAATTATTTTTTCAGAGTGTGAATTAGTTGAAAGGGTCTTATAGATATGTACAAAGGTAGTAATTTGAAGACCTATGCTATGACTAAATATTGAAGAATCATAGATGGATAATTTCCATTCCTTGGAAGGGTGTGCGCACACACGCAAATCTTTCCTATCCGTTCCTATTCTTAACCTACTCATTTTATCTTATCTATCCTTATGTTACCATAATCATTATTGTCATTAGGGGGTGTGGACATATTGAATTTCTTTAATTCAAGAATATACAATTTCATTAATTCAATAACTATGACTAACAAGTATCTTTCAGTGATTAGTAAAAGCAATTAATGTGCTAATTCACTTGTCCATACAATCCTGAAAGGCAAGATTGAGTGTAAAGAAAAAGACACACAGTACTTGAAAGAAAAAGACATACACTACTGAAGCCAACTTCTGTTGATAGGTCTTGTGAAGCTCTCAAAACAAACTTCTAGTACAAGCAAACTCTCAAAACAACCAAAGCAATGCATTAGAAACTAGAAGTTTACTTGCATTCCCTTAATTATCCAGTAGAAACAGGGCTGGTTCTATTTTCGCAGCACAGCCATACTTCCAAGTATTGTACTTTCTATATACACCTGTGAGTTTCCCCGTTCCAGCTTTCTGATGGAAAGTAACCATCAGCCTTGAGCATTCACTGACAGCATAAAGAAAGAATATTTAAGTCACTTGACAAAATTCAACCAGACATTGTGAAAACAACTCAGAGAAGCTGATTACTATATATGTCATCAATTCAACAAGACATTGCAAAAACAACTCACAGAAGTTTCTCTTCTGAGTAATCTGTGTACCACTCGGTGGTCTTAGTCCATTGCTTAAACTGGTACAGACTACATTGAGCTGTGTAAATGGCTGCAGCAGCCAGCAAAGATGGTGAAAACTTCAGCATTTTGCATTCTACCAAGCAAAGCTCGACCAAGAAGAAGGACATTAGCTCCAGCTGGCACAGTTTCAAAGATCCTGTACTTGTTAGTTACTTTAGTGTTATAATAATCTTTGCAAAACAGTGGTACATTACTGACCTTTTTATCAGAATGAGCTGCCTTAAGAAATCTTCTCATGAACATGTATGGAGTAGGCACAGACAACTTGAATTGCAAGATGTTCATCATTAATTTCTCCTATTGGCACACGTTTGATTAGATGCACTTCTCAAAATTGAAGGGAAGGAAAAAAAGAACGATAATGCATAAAACTGACTTACCATATCTAAAACTTCATTTCTTGTATATGCCTTGTCTGTTATGAGAATAAAATCCTCAACGGTAGGAACTGAGACCTCCTCATACTTACAAGCAATTAGCATGGCTGTTACACCAACTAACTGAAGTTTTTTTCTGATCACTGCCTGACGCTCCAAGAACCTGTCTATGAGATTGACAGTAAGGAACAACGTCTCCTCCAAAAGCTCAAATTTGTAGTGAACCTGTTAGATGCGACTAAGTTTTAGAAGCGCTCAATTTCAACACTTAAAAGGAATTCCATTACAATCAGACTTGCCACATTCACTAGTACCTCAATAAGCCAGTCAATAAGAATTGCCCTCATCCTTTCATTAATGTCAAATTGACTAGTCATGTAATTTGGAGAGACACAGCTCGAATTCTGCAAAAGAACTGATGGGTCAACATCATGCAACACCAGATTTTTCAATCAGTTAGTTAACAGATCAAAACATAGCCCAAAAGGTGATTATTCCCTTTTTCTTTTACATTTTTCCCATCTGATCTATGAGCAATCTAAAGACAACTGAGAAAAGCAAACCCCCCAAAAAAAGCTCCGTTCTTTTTCTTTTTTTTTGTGTGTGAGAGTGTGGGTCCGGGGGAGGGTCCTATGACTGTGCAAAGTCAACAAGAAAAGTTCTAATTAATTTGTAATTTTAAAGAGTGGTTGTTCATTACACAACAAGCCGAGATTTTAAATATTGGGTGGCATCTGATGCAGCGTCTGACCAGAAATTGAATTGTTACCTCAATATCCTTGTAGAAACTGTATATATCATCTATGTACTCAACCACTGCAAGCGTATCTTTCCTATCACAGGCATCGATGTCCAAAACAGGTTCCTCCTCTACATCTTCCATTTCAACTTCCTCCTGACAAACATTAGGCACACCACGTTATGATGTTGTGCGAAAAAACGAAAATTGTGATGAGTTAATAAAAACACTTACTATCTTGTCAATTTCGTCAAGCATGGCTTCAGTGTGCTTGACAAATACCGGAACGGCATCATCACTGCCATCCCCATCGTCATCATCAATATCTACGATATCACAATCTAACTTGTAACTCGGGGTCGGGGCCAACAGGTTCTGTTTCTTAGTTTCCTAATCAGTGTTTATTTCAAGATAAGAGAAGAGAGTATACAAAAAATAAATAAAAAAATCAAAATTCACATGTGGTATATGGAGAGAGTACTTGAGACTGTGGCTGTGGCTGAGGGAAGTGGTGCTGAACTGTGTGTGGCGTACCCTTGCTGAATCATCAAATCAAAGAAATGAAAAAACAAGATGAATAAAAATATTATGAATTGTAAAATATAAGAAATTAGATTGATTTGAAAATTGTTAGTACCGAGAAAGATCTTGTTTGTTAACATGAGAATGAGGCATAACATTCTGACTGATGTTGCCGAGAGGCAGCCGGTGATGGTGATGGAGGAGGGGCTTCATTCTTGGACCACCGCCTTCAAGGAAAGGGGAAATCAAACCTCCGATTAATTAATTATTAAAATGAAAATAATAACAAATAACAAACCAACCTTGTTGAAGATTCGAAGAGGGTATGAGCGAAAGTGGAGGCACGCGGTTTTCCTTTGAGCCCTCCATCTGTACGTCCAGAAATCAGAAAACTTGGGAAAAGAAAAGGCCAAGATCCATAACAAAAATCAAGATAGAAGAGAAGAGGACCCTTACGCTAATCTGAAGAAGAAGAAGAAAGAAAAATTGAATTGACTCTGAATATGGGGGGGGGGGGGGGGCGGCGACAGCACAGCCAACACTGAACATAAAAAGGAATGATGAAAAGCGAATTTGAGACTGTGATGTCGCGGTGCGACTTGTGATTCATACTATCCGTTGCCAAACCTAATAACGGCTACTTATTATTGAAATTTCAAACTTACAAAACATTAAGGTTAAGTTTGCCCAATCTTTTTTTCTTCTTACAAACTACTTTCAAAACAAAATAAAATACAAGTTCTTTGCTAACAACTTCTATATTATTATTTAATATATTTATAGAAAATATTTTATCTTAATAGAATTGAATAATGTCAATATATGTTAAAATTAATTTAATAAATGTATTACTATAATTAAGAATTCAAAAACTTAACAACAGATTAAAAAAATTAAAAATCTTAAAGGTAAATTAAATTTAAAGAATAAATATCATAAATATTCTAAATTAAAATTCTATTCGACTACATTATTTACTCATTTTAAAACATTCTTATATTTATTGTCATTAATACATTTAACATTTTAAAAAAAATTAAATTATATTAAATTTAAAGAATAATATATATATATATATTTGACAATACCAATATTTTTAACTATATTATTTAATTTTTCATTAACTTTATTTATTTCATGTAATGAAAAATAAATAAAGATGTAACAAAAAACTAAAAATTAAAAATATATGTGGGCATTATTTAATGGGTAGTCGATGAAACACTCAAATTACAAAATTGGCCAAAATTTAAGAAAATAGTATTTTAAGTCAAGTTGAGATTGCAGTAAAAAAAAAAATTCTAGTTGAGATTCAAAGAAAATATTGTGTGAATAAATTCTATTTGAGTTATGAAAAGAATTTTATCGTACTAACTTTTTTTTTAAAAAGTTAAATGCTGAATATTATTGGAAAGAGACCTTCTTAATTAATCCACCATTTATCAAACTAAGCAAAAGCTCAATTAGCAAGACTGTGAGTTACCCGATTGCCCTGTCTTTTTGTAAGCATAAGCTTATTTTGCCATGCGGCATGTAGAAGTTTCTTGCACTCTTCAACATGGGTGAAATAAAATAAAATAAGTTTATTAATGATTATGCATCAATGTTTGTAAAATAATTTTATTATCGTTTAAATTAACTTAAGATAATTATTTTAAAAGTAAATAAATTTATCATACATGATAAATTGTAATTAGATGATTGTGTAAAAAATTTGTTTTTCAAAAAAGGTAAAATAATAAGTTGTGATAAGAAAGAAAAGGCTAAAATATATTTTTTTGAAAATATATCAAAGTTCGATTTTAGTCCCTCCAAAAATAATTGTTCATTTTTTGTCATTATAAAATTAAAATGTCTCATTTTTTTTCCGAAATTAAGTTTGTTATATCCGAAGCTACGCAACATTTTTTATTTAAAAATTTAAATATGATTTACATGATTTTAGTAGTCATAAATTACAAAAAAAAAATGAAAGAATACAATTTCTAACAATTAAGAACGGTCACAAATTGAATAAAAAAAATATAAAAAATAAGATTTGGATGAGGTCGACATCGAGATCTAAATTGCACTAGAAAATATCATCCATGGAAGAGGGGATGCGAAGGAGACATGGAGGTGACTCACCATGTTTGGTGGAGGCTTGGATTTGGCAAGTATGGGTGTTTGGAGTTTGAATTTGGATGGAGCTGATGGTTTATTGGGTGCATTTAACCAATGGTGATGGTGACGGAGGTGGGTGTTTGCCAAGGAGATTCATATCTGGCTGGGGTGATGGTGGCGTCAGAGGTGTAGGTGAAGAACAGGTGTAGGAGAATGAGAAAGAAAATATCGAACTATACATGTCCATTTTTTAGTGGACAAACATTTGACATATAAGCTCGGATTTATCCAATCCTAACTCTAAGCTAAAAAAAATGACACATAACTTTGTGAGAACGAAAAATGAAAAAAAAAATTACATGAACCAAAACCAAACTTTAATATATTTACAAGGACAACAAATATATTTTAATTGGAAAAAAAGTTAAAAAAAAGGTCTAATATATTGTAATGTGTTGGTTTAGGAATCATATCCACATGTAATTCTAATTCTAATGAAGCAAAGGAAGAGGAGAAACATGAGAAAGAAGACATGTCAAATCCAAATATTATTTGGGATTTTATTTTTATATTTATTTAATTAAATTCATCCTTAATATGTTGTTGTTTATTGACTAATGATGCGTAACTCTACCATAAAATAAACCAATATTTCATTATATTTATTTGTTAAAACATCATATAGGTTAAAACATACTTTTGATCTTTTATCTCTCTACTAAAATTTGTGGTGGTCATCTATATGTTAAATTTGGGTCAATATTATCATTTTGAGAGGTGTAAGCACGACGAGGTGTGAAGCAATCTCGTACTAAACGAAACAACTCTCACTTTCCATAACAAAGATGATAGAGAGTTGGCTGAAATGGGCACTAGAAACTTTTCGGGAAATCTCCTCTAAATCATTAGTATGACTATCAAAATCATGAGCGTCAGCATGTAGGTTCCAGATCCAAGTAGTAGTATCATGTCCCTTAGCTGTTGTTCTTGAGAAATGACCTGGTTTTGTCCAACAATGATTTTTTTGAATTTTTGGAAATAATTTTGAATATATTTTTAATTAAATCAAGTCATGAAATTTGTACTATTGGATTCACTTATGTGAAAAAAAGTGAAATAAAATTAATGTTTAAATCAAAAGAGACAAACATGACAAAAGTCACTTAAAAAGTGAGTATTGAGAACAATTAAAGAATAAATCAATATTAGATTTTTTATTATTTTTGAAATTCACTTTTCTCATGATTTTTTTCATATTTAATATATTGCTTATGTAACTTATCCCTTATACATTTTTGAAAAAGGTTATGTTCTTAACATGTTTACTTTCATTGTTGGAAATATATTTATTTTTGAAAAAGGTTATGTACTTAACATGTTTACTTTCATTGTTGAAAATATATTTATGTCATTGTTTTGGTTTAAACATTAATTAAGTTCATATAAGTGAATCTAATAAAATAAATTTTATATCTTAAATTAATTAAGAAATGATTCAAAATCACTTCTCATGATTAAAAATGATCATTATTTTAGAAGAGTAATATTCATTCAAATTTAATATATAAAGGATCAAAATAAATATTTTATGAAATAAAAGACCAAATAAAAAATAAAGGATAAAAATATATTTTAACCTATTATATATAAATCGATAACAATTAATTAGAAGAAAAAAAAAACACACCCTAAAGTACGAGAGTTAAACTAACATAGAGGTATTGTCTGTTGAAAACTCGAATTATCCGTTTCACAAGCCCAATTTAGCAAAATAAAAGTTGGATTGAGACTCAAAGGGTCGTGGGAGGGTTAAACTATACTAGAGATTTTTTATTTTTTTTAAAGGAGTTAACTTATGGAATTTCTTTAAGAATCAAAGCATCAATACATGAAGGAACATGATGAAAATACTGAAGGCAAGAAAAGGATGTTGCTACCCTAGCTAAGCTTTGAGCTACAACATTGGCTTGTCTTTTTTAACAAAAACCAAGTGGTAGGTTTGATTGAATAAAAGTAATTTGCGGGATTCCTGTATCAAGACTCCTGCTTCTGACAGATCTACATTGCTTCTGTTAACTTTGTCTACTAATGTTTTACAGTCTGACTCAAAGTAGACCTCAGTTAAACACATATCCGTAGCAAACTTGAGAGCTAACCATAAGGCCCATGCTTCTCCTTCCAACACTGAGAGACGAGGCTACTTCCATTCTGACCTTGCCATAAAAAGCTTTTCAAGACTGTCTCTGATACAAGCACTAATACCAGTACAATTCAACATATCAAGAAAGAGGCATCTAAATTGCATTTCAGCGCACCGGTTGGGGGAGGTACCCATTGAACACGAATTATATCGAATTTGAGTGTCATATCTCCTTTAGTTCCCTTACTTTTGCGGTGAAGGAAGTGCATAATTTCAGAAGCAACCAAAGCATTGTCAGATATAGACCTCCCAGATATGAATGCCGATTGTTCTTCAGAAAGGCAACTGTCAATGACATCTGTTATCCTGTTTGCAAGAACTTTAGAGAGAATTTTGTAAAGAACATTGCACAGTGAAATGGGCCTCAAATCTTATAAGCTCATTGGGTTGTCAATTTTTGGGATTAGAACAATGTTAGTATCATTGACAGATTGGGGAAACACACCATCATGAATGCAACTGCAACAAGAGTCGAAAATATCTGGACCACAGGCATTCCAGAAGTGTTGATAAAAACGTCGGTTGAATCCGTCCAAGCCAGGAGCCGAATCTGCTTCCATTGAGAAAAGAGCACCACGGAATTCTTCTTAGCAGATAGGTCTGATCAGTCTGTCATTCTCCTGTTGGGTTATTTTGGGCACTACTTTCTCAACAACATGTTTGTGATCTCCTACAGAGCCATCATATATACCTGCAAAATAATCAAGGGTTAGTTTAATAATTTCCTCACAACCCTCCATCTTACTCTTTCCATCATCTTCTAGGGCATAAATATGGTTTCTCTTTTTTCTAGCAGTGGTGGAAGCATGAAAATATTGAGTTTATGTACCTCCCTTTCAACCAATGTGTTTTCGCTCGCTGCCTCCAGAATCTCTCCTCCTTAACTAAGTGAGATGTTAGTTCCTCTCTAGTCTTATCAAACTCAACAACCTAATCAGCATCACTTCCGAATTTCAAGGTTTTCATTTATTGTTTGAAACGATCAATCTCGTCTCTAAACTCCCTTCTGTGTTGCTTCCCCCACACCTCCAAATCCTCTTACAATTCTGTAAAATTATTAAAAATAAAAAGATCAAAATTAAAAATAAAATATTAAAGAGGATTAAAATTATATTTTTTATTTTTGAAGAATAAAATTTTCAAGAGAAATAAATTATGAGATATAAATAAATGTGTCCTTTTTTTTACAATAAGATATTCCCATATTAAAAGTGATAAGACTAATTCCTTTAAAATTTAAAGTATCAATTACCAAATAAAAAAATTATCTCTCCACATGTGTGTTGATTTATTTAGACAGTATTTTTTAAAATTTATTACATTACATTATTCGTTTATATATGATTTGACAATATAATAGTATTTTTAAATAAGTTTTTTGCTATCGATTAATTAAAGGTACTCTATAGGCTATAGGAAAAACGTTATATTTGGGAAAAGAAAGTGGTATTCAAATAAAGAAGAATGGTAATTGATTAATGTGTTTTTTTAATGAATCACATTATTATTGTTAAAAGTTAATGAAACAACAATCAAAATTATGAATTTGATTTCATTCATTTACAAAGAAATAAAATAAAAAGAAGAAATGATATTTTAATTCAAAATTTTCATTTTATCTTTTTTAAATTTATTTCCACTCTCCTGAACGGTAATTGTAATTCTAAAATTTGACTTTTTATTTATCTTAAAGTTTTCCACCGATTTGTAAAAAATAAAAAGTTTTCCACCCAAAATTTGTTGATTTGGGATTAAAGTCGGAGATAGGTAAATAATGTTGGTTGAAAATTTAAGAAGAAGTACCGATGGGACGGGAGGAGAAGCGATGAAGGTCAACTCGCTCTAACCTTTTCCTTTTGTTCACTCGACTTGCTCATCCTTGCCGTCACAGTCACATCAACCGATCATGTTCTAGATTTCTCTCTTAGGTTCTCTCTCTCTAACATTTTTTACTTCAAAAACTCTTATTGTTTTTGGCTAAATGTGTTTTATGGTGATAATTTAGACAAGATTTCTCGCATTAAGAGAAACAGTGCTATTCTATCAATTAATATTTATATGGAGATAGATGGAAGTAACAAAATAATCATTACAATACTCAGGATAGAAACAATAAAATACATTACATGTGAATGAATGTTTGCTTTATCTGGGAATCGAGCGCGTTAGATCGGAGAAATTCCTCAAATTGTAAGCATTTTGATTTCGTGATTAAGCTTTGGTTACTCAGTACATACCTATTATTGATTGGATCAGCGGCGAACTAAGAATTTTTTTTATGTTCGCACAATTAGTGGTGGGTTTTCAAAATACTTGGGAACAAAATGAGCACAGACTATGTCCAAAAATTGACTCTCGACCAAATAGCAAATGTTTTAGGCAGAAAATAATTACCAAAGGATGATGGATTGCTTATATATGATATATATTTTGCATGATAGCATAAACGTTTGCATAGATGAATCTTGCATTCGGCAGCTGGATGTTGAGTTGATCAACAAGAGATCTCAATCTATTGTTAAATAATTGGATTGCAGAATTGACTCCTTCAACACATGTTCTACCATATGGACTGCTTTGGGCCAATGCATAAGGGCTACAATCTATTGGACTAATCCCAAATAACACCATTTTTTTTCTTGCCCTATAATTGTACATAACCTGAATCACAAGCATACCAAAACAATTAAGTTTTTAATTTGTGAACCTTACTTGTACTTCTAACCTGCACAATTTCGTACAATTTTGCACGATAATCATTTACTTTCTTTGTTGTCATTTATATGGATAAAGCTTAGTTGTGTCTATTTTTTGCCTCTATTTTCTCTCGAGTTTTGTTTCCACTAATTAAGAAATTTTAGTTCTTATATTAAATTAAATTGTGCGCAATTAATTTATATGTATAAGGCTTAATTATTTTTGTTTCTACTAATTTTAAACTTCCACAATTAATATATAATTATACACTCCTTTATGTTTTTCAGTCTCCAATAAAATACTCTTTCACTAAATATATCATCGCATATATAGCTATTAAGCATATACACATACTATAAACACTTTGACATCACAAAAAATCACAAATTACAAATTCATGTATCAACATGATCATAAAACCCTTGAATCACCCACTCACTCACACGACTTATTATACAAATCCAAAATGAATATTATTATTCAAATTATTTCAAAATTATTTAATATTATCAGTGTAATTTATTTTTTCTTAAATAATTAAATATTAACAGAAATATAAATATGTAACACTCATCAATATTATTTTTTTAAACTTCTTTCCTATAAGGTTGCCTTCTCAAATCATGCTCATCCATTTTAAAAACTTGAACGATTATTATTTGTTTTCCATGGTGGGCGAGTGGCTCAATGAAATAGGGTAATTAAACCGATAAAAAATGACTCCGTTTTGCAAAAAAAAAAAAAGAAAAATATTCTGCTTACCCTATTCGTTACACTTGGTAGTCGAGAAAAACCTGAAAAAGTTATTCTCAGCCTCTCCATCGTGCACCGTCGTCAAACTCCAACGAAGCATCGTTGCTGTCGCGCTATCGTAGGTTAGCCGCACTTGTTTCATGATTCCTTTCGTCCTTTGTTCATCATATGAACATCTGAAATTTAACCTATTGATTATGTGACTGTAAGCATTAATTAGTTTTTTTTTACAAAGTAAGCATTAATTAGGTTAATTGAACAACCTATGTGTGCATTACATTCTACATATAGACATAGGTGACACAATTTGGGTCACTGGAAAATGTTTTAAGCAAGATATGCGTACGTGGCAATTGTAATTATAATTCAATTGGAAGAGTGTTTAAGAAAAAAAAAAAAGTACATGTGAAATTTGGAGTTCGGGAAGTCAATTTAGTATGTCCAGTGTGCAATGTGCTGATGTTTTACTTTCCATCCATGTCTTGTCATATTGAGGTTGCTAAGTGGCGGACTCAGGAAATTTTTTTATGTCCGCACACTTAGTGACGGGGGTTCAAAATGAGCACATACATGGGAACAAAATGAGCACGAATTATGTCCAAAATTTGACTCTCGACCAAATAGTAAATGTTTTAGGCAGAAAATAATTACCAAAGGATGATAGGTTGCTTATGTATGATATATAGTTTGCATGATACCATAAACGTTTACATAGATGAATCTTGCATTCGACAGCTGGCTGTTGAGTTGATCAGCAAGAGATCTCAATCTGTTGTTGAATAATTGGATTGCAGAATTGACTCCTTCAACAAATGTTCTACCATATGGACTACTTTAGGCCAATGCATAAAAACTGCAACCTATTGGACTAATCCCAAATAACACCATTTTTCTTGCCCCGTAGTTGTACATAACCTGAATTACAAGCATACAAAACAATTAAGCTTTTAATTTGTGAACCTTAATTGTATTTCTAACTTGCACAATTTCGTACAATTTTGCACGATAATCATTTACTTTTTTTTGTTGTAATTTATATGTATAAGGCTTAATTGTGTCAATTTTTTGTCTCTATTTTCTGTCGAATTTTGTTTCTACTAATTAAGAAATTTTAGTTCTTCTATTAACTTAAATTGTGCGCAATTGATTAATATGTTTAACTTAAGGTTGAATCATTCGTATACTACTGAATTAAATCATTGATCAGATTTTACTTATCTCTTAACTAAACTTCAGATTAATTAGGATCTTTTTTTCTAATAAATATGAGGATTAAGACAAAAAAACTTAACATTTATTATAATATGACAATGCAATAGAATATTAAGTCAATACAGATGTATTGGTATGACAATACAATATAGTGTCATGTCAATATTTCCATTAAATATTAGATATTAAGAAAAAATTGTAAAGAAAATTTAAATCAGCGTTTGATGTACAAGATTATGAACCTGCTCAAAATTATATTATATATATGTATATAAATAACATTATTTGATTAAGAAAAAATCATCCATAATTCTATATTGAAAAATTCAAAATAAAAATTGAAGTATTAAAATTGATAATACAAGTAAAATGCATTAATAATAAAAAGACTATAAATAACAACTACCTAAATTAAAACTCAAAAGTCCATTTCGAAAATATAATATGAAGCTGCAGAAAAAAAGGGGTACAGAAAATAAATTAGGCCCAAATAAAAAAAAAACCTAACATATGTTCTTCTTTTCTCCTCTTCGCACCGCTGCTGCCGTTTTTCTTTCTAGTTTACATTATACCGTTCTTATGAGCTGTTTTCATCCAAATCAGTGACCTCCAAAGTTGCAACGGTTTTCGGAAGAGCGTGGCATAGCTATTATTTGTAATGTTCTTTATTTCAACTATTTTCTCTTTAGAAATGAAGTGCTGTAAACTGCTGTTGCTGACGGATCGATCTGCAGAAATTGAAGGCTGAGCTCGATGACGGGAATGGTGGCCAAACCTCCATGACAGGGCTCTTCCAATGCAGAGGTAACCTCTCCAACTCTGATTGCTACAACTGCGTGAGCAGGCTCCCGGTCCTCCGCAAATGAATTTTTATGTCCGCACTTGCGGACATTTGCCCCATCGTGGGTCCGCCATTTGGATGGATCTGCTCTTGTGATGTAGGCCTAGGGTTTCCACAGCCAAACCAGGCAACATAAAAGTTAAATAAAAATAAATAAGATAAAATCTCAATCCTCCTGTCGCAGCCAAAGAAACCACTATAGCGCAGGAACCCTAACTAAAAACAACTGTATCTGGCATAAATTGTAATCATATATGCAATAAGCCCAAACAGAAACCCAACATTTAACTATAATTGACCCCATTAGTAATCATTTGTTGAGACTTGTATAGTTTACAGAATACAGAGCTTATCTCCCTACTCCCCATGTCTGGTTTCCTTGTCTGAGCAGTATGATTGGTCAACTTCTGGATTGCTGTTTTGGATGCTGTTCTAAAACTGACATGCATTTATTCCTTAAAAGTGTGGGAAATTTTCATGATTATATTACTTGTATTTTTAATAAAGCAAATGCATACTTACTCAGAAAAATTATAGTCGCGCACTCTATTATTGGTTAAAATTTATTACAATTTACCAAATTATGTGGGTCACACCTTTCATTAAAGAGTCTTATAATTTTGTAATTTTCAACAAATTTTAATTAGTTGTAGAGAGTTATGTTAGAAGAAGTGTATTTGTGAGTGCCTTGCTAGCACTCCAATAATTCTGACTTTTTTAGTGATATTAACTCTTACATTAACAAATTGTTTGGTTCAAAGATGGGGAGGGGAAGGGAGGAGGGATTTTGGTTAGACAATATGTTTGGTTGAGAGGAGGGGAAGTAGCCACTTTCTTGTTTGATTCACAAAGGGAGGGGAGGAGTTTTAAAAATAAATTTACTTTTGTTTCCTTATAATTTTTAATTTTAAAACATACATAGAGATGTTTTAGTCATTTCAGTTGAAATGTTTTAAATCCCATTCCCCTTCAATCAAACACTAAGTAAAACAGTTTGATAATAAGATACACAAAAGGAAGAAACATGGTGACCAACCATACCGAAATTTGTTAGCTTCAAAGGAAAAAAAAATCTGTACAGTAATGTGTGAGTGTAAACAATATCAACTTCAGACAACATATATAAGAAACTATATATATATATATATATATATATATAAAACAAATTAGTTCTTAATCTTCCAATTACAGTAGGTCCGTCCTCCTATTTATTTTATCACAACAATTCTTAGTTTTGGTTTGCTAGAGCTAATTGATAAGCGCTCAAGCACTTGGAGAACCCTTCCTTAAAAGTTAGTGGACAAGAGGGAAGAACCAAGTCACTTAAGTACTCCACCGAGCATCCCATCATACTACATGTAGGGTCCCATAATACCCAAGTCCCTATCATAGTACTGCCCTGCTGATAAAAAAAAAAAAAAAAAAAATCATAGTACTGCCCTTGAGAGTTGGCATCCTAGCAGCTGCAGTGTACAATGCTTCACTCATCCTTTCTACTTAGTCCCTTCGTAGATAGCCCTTTTTAAGGCATCACCAACTAGTTCTGCTAGCAATTGATAAGCACTTGCAGAATCCTCTCTTAAAAGTTAGCTGTAATAGGGGAGAACAAAGTCACTTAGGTACTCCATTGATCATCCCATACTATTTGATGTAAGACATAGGAACCCTATAATACCCATGTCCCTATCACTAACGTACATCATATATGCTCAATTTTTTTCTTTTAAAAGATAAAGGGTACATGTATCCCTGAATTAAGTGAGTAAATGAAACACACATGGAACATCAGTTTTAATAATCACAGAAGAAAAAGAAAAACCCCATTTGCTCTTGGCTTCAAGCTAGAGAGATATAGTTGAAGCACAAGGCTCCTCTAAAGTAGCAAGTTAAGGTTGTATTAACCCTTCTTTTACATTAAATTAAAGTGCATCACCCTTACTTGCTCAATTCAGAGACACTTCATTTTAGAGGAACTTTTTCCACAGTAGATTTAGGCCTTCTTTGCCTATCTGAAATAATTGTCCCCTGTAAAAATCAGAAGGTAACTTGGATATTAAAGGGGATTGTATGAAGAAAAAAAATTATTATTAGAAATGACTTATATGCGGACTTGAAGATAGCTTCACATAAAAACAGAAACTGCCAACCTATATCCGGAGAATAACACTATTACCCATTAGGTACGAGTTCTTTTGAAAATAAGAAACCAGAGGGTTGGGGGCAGATATTATATTGATAATTATGAGCAACAATCTTGCATGTGCCATGTGCAACCAAATGTTCCAACTTCCAAGGGAGATTGGGAAGATATGTCTAGTTGGAAACAAAACAGAAATACAGTGTATGTAGTGACAACATCCTCCCAAAAATATTTAAGAACTTTCATATGAATTATGAAATGATTTGAGTTTGGGCCCATGAAGTGCTCATTGCTCTATTTCACCCACTCCATTAGGTTGAAGTGTGACAACAGGTTTGTATTACACTTGTACATGACCTATATTAGAATAAATAGGAGTATAAGGTTAATTTTATATAACAATGATTCAAAGACCTACTAGAGCTGTACCATTTATCATTAGCAATGTCCATAGTGGCATCCACTGTAGAGTTTTCGAAATGTAGATCTGATCTCTGTTGTGTCCCCTCTTTCTTCATAATTTAACACCAGATAAATTTTTCCTTTGTGATTGCAGTAGTCAGAAGTTTCATCCTTTTGTCTCTCTCTTCATCATCAAACTATTTCCCTGTCAACACTGCTTCTGTTGTTCATCAAATTTAGGCATTTAGTGACTTAAAAAACCTTAAGCCTTTCTTTATTCAGACTTGATGCCTGAATATCAATATCTAAAGTACAAGGCATGTGACTCCTTGTTTGACAATTACAGAGCATGTGGTTTATCTTGAAAATTGACAAATGGGGACTTGTTTCTAGAAACATCTTATTTCCTTTGCAACCTAATATTGTGTTTTTCAGGACAGCTAGAGATGATTCAACAAAATATCGATTCTAAATTTTGTGAGTATAGTCTGGACAATTGTAAAATGGACTTGCCTAATCGTGATAAACAACTGACTGTTGCTGCAAAGAAGACAGCATTGAGAGATCTGCAAAATGATAATAAAATCATGGTGCCAACCTCTGTTGGAAGCTCTTCATTTTTCAAGGATAAGGATCCTGGTACTGATTCTAATAGAGTTTCTGGCACCAAGAGACCCTTGTCTGACTACCCATTGAATCACCATCTCCAACAATCTACAAGCAATAATGCTGCAAATGGACATCTTGTGTATGTCCGTAGAAAATCAGAAGCAGAATTGAGCAAGGGCACTGCTTTTGAAAATCCAAGTATTAATGCTTATTGTCCACATTCTAGGCAGCTTTGTTGTGGAGAGGAGACTGCTCAACCAAAATCTCAGATAAAGGAGCCACCTCAGTTAAAGGAACCAAAGGTTTCTTGTTTCCCAGCATTTGCACCTTTTCCTATGGCTTCTTCAATGAACTCATCTGGAAAGCCTTCAGTTCCTATTTCTCTTGGGAAATCTGCCATGAAGTTAGCACCAGTGGAGTCCAATTATGTGACGGCTTCTTCTGGCCCTACTACCATTGGTAACCCAAAGGGATTAAAAAATTTGCACTGGGAAGAGCGATACCAACAATTGCAGATGTTTTTGAGGAAATTGGACCAATCAGATCAAGAAGAATATATCCAAAGTATGTCCAGGAACCATAAAATAATCCCTCGAATGCTTTCTTATGAAGTTCTTAATATTTTATATAGCTAATATCATCCTTTGGCAGTGCTTCGCTCCCTGTCCTCAGTTGAACTTAGCAAACATGCTGTTGAGTTAGAGAAGAGATCAATTCAGCTTTCATTAGAGGAAGGTAATGAAATTGTTGTTGTGCATGTTTCCTTTCTTATCATCATGAGTTAGAGTTTATCTACTGGATGTGGGGTGTGCAATTAGGCATTAAATCAAATCTTATGATTGTTCACTATCAGTCGTGCTTGTGGTAGTTAATGTGAGTAAATCTTTGAACTACTTTGATGCCTTTTATTGCTGTTATGCTTGGGAACTCATCTATCCTTGATGCATTCCATATTTCCATTACTTGTTTCCGCTTATCAGTTTGTTACCTCTATTAACCTAATGGCTTCCAGGCTTCCAGCTATATTTTATGCTTCAGGCTGTGACATGTTTTTTTTTCTTTTTTTTCTCATATTTATGTTTTTTTTTTAAAAGAAAGAGCTTCAACATTTACAATTTGCATATCATCCTTATTGTCACGAGTCTGGATGGGGGAATATGGAAATGATATATTTACATTTTGTTAAGAGTTGTAGCTGTCAGCATCCCCAACCTGCGTACATGCATCTATATCCATGAAAATATTTTCAGCAACTATTTGTGTTTTAGTTTTAGCAAACACGTATATTTTGAGAAAACAGGAAGCTGATAATTTTTTCTAACATATTTACCATGACGACAGCTAAAGAATTACAGTGTGTTGCTGTTTTAAATGTCTTGGGTAAATCAGTGAAGAACTTCAAAGCACCAGCAGATCATGACGAATGTTCAGACAAGTTGAAGGCATTATCATGATCTTCCCCATTTGGGCTGCTGTAAATTTCCCCAGACAGTGAAAACATTCTTATTGTTTATTGTGCTTAGTGTTTATGCTGATTGTTTTATAATCTCTTCTTGTCAAGTTGACTAAGAAAGTATCTAGCACCTCCTTGTTCACGAAAATCAAAAAACGGCCATTTATTCCTAATTGTGCTTCTTGTACAGTTTGGATACCCACCCTTGTTTCTTTCTTTCTGCTCATCCTTGCATTGCAGGTCATCAGGCGTTAACATTCTCTGTTTATTTGGTAATATCATGAGGCCTTACCGCAGGAATGGATACAGAACATCCCTGCCTACGAGAAACGGGAATAAAAAGTTATAGGTTATTAGGTTGGCTCATTTCAATATATATATATATATATATATATATATATATATTTGGCACGAAGTACTTGCTTTTTTGTTAACTTGATCGTAATACTATTTTGCTAGGCTAGTCGAACAAAAAGTATTTAACGGGATGTTGTTTTGCGCATTTTTGTTTAGTAAAATTCAAATTTTAATTCAAATCGGTATATTTAAATACATCTTTACTAACACATCTTTGTAAAATTATAAAACAAAAGAAATGCCAACCTAGGTTTGTTAACTTCTCCAAAAAAAAAAAAGGATTGGGTTTGTTAAAGGACCTACTTGAACAGCTATATCAAATTCCTGTCTTGATCATCTTGCCCAGATGATTCACAATCTAAAAATACTCACGGAATCCAAAAGTTATAAATGCTTGTCATTCTCAGTTGAACGGTCTCAGAAGGCTTTTTAGTTTTATCATGCAATTTTCATCATTTTAATCAATTTATTTCAAAACTAGCTTTTAAACAAAAGGAAAATTATTATATAATATGCATTTAGTGGCTTAAGAAATTCAGCAAAAAAGACCGGCTTAAAAGAGGCGTAAAATAAATCATGTATTTAATTGTTCCCACTTCCAAGTGATTCGTTAAAAAAAAGTTCCCGTCCTGTGACCGCATGTCTAGCTATACATCAATTTTGGAATATAATATTAAAAAAATCTCTGGAATTTTTTTCGCTGAATCAAAATCTCTGAAAATATTAACAAAAAGGCCAAATATTTTCAAAATAAAATAATCCAAATAGTTGGTCCCTCCATTATTAGGGAATTTAATTTGACTGAAACAAAAAGAAAGCAGAACAATATTGCGCATGCATGTAGATTACAAATGCAATTATTACTTTCCATTGCAGATGTAATTCAGATTCATGAGTATCGACGGTGGACCCCTTTCTTCTTTTTTTTTTTTGTGAAATCAAACATACCCCATGCTATTTTGCATTTATTGTTGCAAAAATAAGATGTAGATTACCAAAATAAAAGAGTTTAATGCCTATGGAAAGAATGTTAAATGATTTATAGTTTCATCCAATCACAAATTATCATTTGAATTATTTTAAGATAATTATTTTAAAAATTAATAAATTTATCATATATATGATGGATTGTGATTGAATGACTATATAAAAAAACTTACACTTTGAATGTATATTTTTTTCTAAAAAAAAGCTAACCAAAGGATTAAGACAATGTAAAATTTTGTTGTGCTTACATAAATAAAAATAATCTATTTAATGAAAAAAATTCATTCGATTTTTATCATATATAAAATTATATTGAATCAACGATTATATTATATTAAATAAAATTAATCTATGACTCAAAACAAAAATGAATAAATAAATAAAAATAATTAGCTATTATATCATCATTTAAATATATAGAGAGAGGGAGGATGTTCAAAATAAGAATATTTGTTAAATGAGAAATGAAAAGTAACAATTATGACCATTAGATGACAATTAAAAAAATTAACAGCTAAGATTAAAACACCTAAAACACGAAAGTCAGGTGCTCCTTTCTCTCTTTTCCGCTGTCAATTTGTGTTCGTTTTCTCTCTTTCCTTTATTCACGTAATTGGTGGCTATTGTGCTCCTGCCTCCTTTCCTTCATTGACATTGTACCACCTGTGCTCCTTCCCATTCAAATCACAGCAATAGAAGTACAACTATCATCAAGTCAATTTGTAAAAAATTATTTTCACAATTTATATTGAATAAATAGATGACAAAGATCCTCCTCGCAGCCAATTGAGAGAATCCACAGAAGTTAGAACTGTAACAAAGAAATATCAATTTTGTAAGTTTTATACCTATAATTTTTTTTATTGTTGCCACAAAAACAAACCCCTCCCTATAGCATTATTTTCGAAAAGTCAGATTTCTTCATTTTTTAGGGTTTCTGTTGTTCTTTCAAGCAATATTTAAAGGCCTTGTTTCTAAGATTCTTAGAAATCCATTAGGAGTGGATTTTCATGGATTTTGAATTTCATTATTCAACCACTTGTTGTTATCTGAGTCATGGACTCTTATCTGAAACATGAAGAGAGGCACACTGCGGAAGAGAGAGAGACGAGAACATGACTTACTTGTTTTAAGTGCTTTAATCTTCATTTTTAATTTTTTTAATTGTCATCTAACGGTCATAATTGTTATTTCTTATATATTTCTCATTTGTCAGATAAAAATTATTTTCATTTAAAATATTATATATATATATATATATATCAACTTGAAGTTCTCGTATCTTATAATAAAAATATTTTTCACTTGATATATCCTTATACAGGAACAATTACCAAAATGTCCCACTTGACCAAAAAAATAAGCCACAATATCACGCATCTAAGAAAAATTGCGAGAATGCCACACCACATACTTCATTGGCAGTATCAGCGAAATACAATGGCTGAGTTGGCGCTGCGTTATTGGCAAACCAAATTCGCTATAAGAGTAGCGAAGTATGCTCTGAGTCTGGTTCAGTGGTCAAAATGTCACATCTGGCAAAAAAATAAGCCAAATTGCCACGCACCCAATAAAATTTCCTGGATTGCCACACAACATAATTCGCAGGCATTCTAAGCAAATTTTGTGGCTGATGTGGTGTGTCACGATTGGCTGGGATGGAAGGCGCTGACACAGTCAAACCTCATTGTGATAGAATGCAAATTGTGGCGTGTTAGAAAGTAATTTGCTGGTGCTACTTGCGAATTACGTGGCACGGACCTCGCTGGCTGGTAGTAATTCGTGGTTAGTTATTTTGTTTTATTTTTGTGTTTCTATTTTTTGTAATTTAGTAATTTGTATTTTAATTTTGTGAATATATTTAGTATTTATGTACTTTTAGTTTGTTAAATACTATTTATGTTGGAGATTTAAAATATTAGGCTAGAGGATATTTAATGTTAGTTTATTATTATTAAGTTAGAGAATATATGATGGACTTATAGAAATTGTAGAGTGACTTTTTCTTATGTTGAAGTACATAATTTAATTTATTTAAATAATATAATATAATCAATAAGGGAAAAATAATTTGCGGAAAACATCCCTATTAAAAGATACAGAAAATCCAAAGCAAAGCGTGATTACCATGTTAAATAATATAATATAATCAATAAGGGAAAAATAATTTGCGGAAAACATCCCTATTAAAAGATACAGAAAATCCAAAGCAAAGCGTGATTACCATGCTTGCATTACTTGATCAGATCCTGTCTACACTAATTGCCGGCATACTCCAAGTTTAGTTTTCATTTGGTTTCCTGTTAGTCAGACATATTGCCTCTGCCATGCCTTTGAAAGGAATATTTATCATTACTTAATTTAATTTATTTGCTATGTCAAATCTATAATTTGTAGATCCTCGTATCCTACTCTACATTGTTAATATGTATAATTCAAATTAAGAATGAGAATAGAGGAAAATCAAGTCAAGGAAGAGGAGACCAAAGGAACCTTCCAAGTTCCAACCCTCTTTCGATGGTTTTATTTTAATTTTGAATGAATAATAAATGTATTTATCGTGTAAAGGAGTTTATATTCCTATTTAAGTAGAAGTTATTAAATATAAAAAAAATATTAACTTTTATAATAATTACCTTAAAAATCATATTTATTATTTTTTATTAATTAACGGTAAAAAAATAATTTATATATGTTAAACTCTTTAATCTTTTGCATGTATACTTTACACAGAATAATCATATTTAAATTGCAGTCAAATATCAAAGGCATGTTACTCATTAAAAAAAATTAACTCAAAAGAAATATTAAGGGTATGTTTAATTTCCTTTACATTTTTTGGTTTTATAAATTGATTTCTAATACAATTTTATACTATTCGTTAATCAATTTCTCCTTCAAAATCTAGAATTGTACACAGGTGTATTATATATATATATATATATATATATATATATATGTAAAAATGATTTTAAAATAGAGGTAATATAAGGACTTTTAAGTTATAATTTATTTTATTCTGTAATTTTTTCAAACAATGGAATGCAATCTTTATTTCATTTCTTATAAAATATCCAAACAATAAAATGATATTTTTAGTTAATTTCATCTCAATTCATTCATTCACTATAATCAATCCAAACATACCCTAAGGAGACAGTAGTTTTAAGGCATAAATTTTATTTTTGAGAAACACATTTCCAAAAATATTATGCATGAGAATGTTACTCTCATAAATATGTTTGTTTGACAATAGTAATTTTTTAAAAAACTACTTAAGTAAAAAGTAAAAATAAAAAAGGAAATATGGGATAATGAAATGGGAATAAATAGTTATGGTAGAAAATAACTTTCATTTCCATGGAAATCCATATACCTAGGGGTGGATGCACATATAACCTTGTGGGGACAATTCCTCCCACAAGATAAATTTTTATACTTGAATATATTTAATAATTTTTATTTTTCTCCCCACAAAATAAAATAGTGTTTCCCCTATAAAATATTTTTTAAATGAATTGATGTAAAAAGTTATAAGAGATAAAAGAGAAAATAAATTAGTTCTAATTTTATCACTTATGTTCTTAAATTTTTATAGCATTGATAATAGGAAAATCATACAACATTTTTAAAATAGATAAATACATAGAGATCAAATAGGTAGAAGCTTAAATATATATTTTTTTGTCATAACATTATGTATTTTATAAAAAAATATAATACTTTTTTATGAATATATTATAATTTTTTTTGTCCAACTAATAAAATTTTATAGATCTATCTGTGTGCATATATCCACCATTCCATGTGGGAACAAAAAAGCAAGACAATTATGAGTATTTTACAATCTTAAGAATCGACCATTTATGAGAATGTTTTCGTAAAACTTGTATCGAGCACGTGTGCCCAAGTTTACATTCTCAAAAACCTTATTCGATACCTTGAAATAACACTTGCTAAGTAAATATTTTAATTTTAAGTTCTTTATTTTAATTTAACGGATAAAATTAAATATTATCATTCTTGTTTAAGAAAATTATTATCATATGATAGGTTCCATGTGTGTGCTTGAAATAAGAGATAAAATAAGTAAATCTTAATCATGGGATCATTAGAAATTAAATTTGACTAAAATAATCAGGACGGTTGCAAAAATTATCTATTTTTATCTCTCAAATTCTCACTGAATACACTCGTCCGTAAACTAACCGAATCAAATTTGAGGGAGAAAGGAGAAAACCGCAACATATTGATCATACTGAAAATCCAAATAGCATAATGCGCGCATGCAAAGAAGAAACTGAATGATGATAGAAAACAGTACCGATAATAACTAATAAGTTGAGTCATTAGATTTCGGGGCCTCGTATAACTTTCCGTTGTAAATCCACTACATCTGACTTGGTTCTAACGTCACTGAACATAAATCATTGGTTGAGTATCAAATCTTTGAAAGTTGCAAGTTGAGGGATCAAAATCAGAAAGGATATCATCATTAAAAGTATTCAGTAGCAGACTATGATTAGTGCTTTATTACAAAAACATTGTGCGAAAACACGTAGATATAAGTCCTAATGTAGCATCATCCTATTGATGCTCGAATCCATATTCTAAATACTTTATTTGAACGATGTTAATTAACAATTCGCCGCTTAAAATTTCCACATCAAATGACAGAGACATTTCATTGTTGAAGGACTTCTATCGACCATCATGCTCTAAAAAGCCACTGTAGAAACACTGTTTCTCTCTTATTTCTACGATTCCGCATCTATCTTTTAATTTTGGTGCAGTGCTAGGTTCGTAATAATTAACATTTCATTTCGCTTTCAATGACTAACCCAAAATACGATAATATTATATCACTTTCTTGTCTACTAACATTAACATGCTTTCTTCTTGTAAAAAAAAAAAAAGATTAACATGCTTTCTTAATTAAAAATTTATCGAAAATAATAGACTGCGACACAACTCATGAGATAGTCTCCATTATTCTATTCAGATTGAATGAGTAAATGATAATTATTTACTTTTTTTTTATAATAAGGGCAATACAATTTGAATTTAAGACATCGTTTAAATGATTCAATTTCTTCGATTTTAGGAAGTTATTTACCATTAAATTTTTTTAAAGAACAAAAATTATATGTTCACAATATAAAAACTTTACACAATATCATATCATAACTCATTATATATGATAAGTTTATTTATTTCTAAAATAATTATCTAAAAGTAATTTAACCGATAATTTATAATTGAATGACGATATAGACATTAAAATGAAATTCTAAATAAAGGGTAAAATATGTTTGAGAACCTTGTAAAATTTGAAAAATATTAATTTCATTATACTACAAATTTTCATACTAATTTGGTTATTAAAAAATAAAACATATTTTTGTTGGTTATTAAAAAAATAAAACATAATTTTCATATTATGACCTGGTTAACAAATTTAATTATTTTATTTTTTTACCTTTTAAAGTGCACTTAGAAGACACTAGAACTTTCTCCAATCTCATCAGTAAATAACAAAAAAATTAGTTAGGAAGTAACAAAAAACTTATTTAATTCATTTTCAGAATTTTAAGTGTCACAAATTGGTTAATTCATTTGTAATCAAATTACATATATAAATATATAAATTTGTTAGCCACTTCAAATTACTGTTTAACGAAATTAATATCAAAGACAACAAAAATATTTTTTAATTTTATAGGGATCAAATTAATATAAAAAATTATAAGAATGAAATGAATACTTTTAAAAAAATTCAGAGGCTCTAAACATATTTTATCCTAAAATAAAATAATTAAGAAAATTAATTATTAAAAATACTAATAATTATTTTTGTGATCAAATATATCATAAATTAAATAAATTTAATTATTTTTAATTAAATAATTATGATTTTACTTTTAATTTTAATGAAAAAATCCTCTCCTGATTGGAATTACATTCCAGTATTTTATTATCACTAGCACGTGAATCATGTGATGTAAAGTGATTCATAATTCAAGCCCCAAGTAAGTGATTTCTACCCCAAAAAAGTCATATTATGTGATAATGACTTTTATTAGTATATGGATTGGTTGTTGTTTGTCGCAACGACCTAATTATTATCCCGACTCTCCGTACTTAAGCTTGCAGGCCAAATATATGTTAATGTTAACTACTAATCAAATAAACATTTTTTAAATAAAGTGGAGTAAGAAAATATTATAATTAATATTGTTTCTTGAAATTGATAAAAAAATGTTAATTATCTAAAAGTTAATAAATATTTTATACATAATTTATTTTTACATTCTCAATGTATAACCTTGGTTTTATAGTTAATATTAAATGATGATATAAAATTATTTTATATTTTTAATGCATAATCTATTTTCCTCTAAAAAACGTATTTTTTCAAAATGTTATGGATCAATCACAAAGTATATTAAAGTTATGAATTTTTTTATAAAAGATTGGTGCTATTGTCCATAACCGAAGTGCACCCCTCTCTCTATATATATACTCTTGTGTATGTATGAGTATGTGCGTGCATATGAAAAAAAGCACATAAGAGACATTTGAAAAAAGATAATCTTTTTCATGTTTAACAATCATAAATTATGAAAATCATGATTGCTATTAATGAATAATTTTTTTTGATTGATCATAATTTTTTTGAAAATATTTAGATAAGTTTTATAAAAATTAAAAAGTTAAATGATATTTTTATTAATTACTTTAATTATTTACCATAATAATTAATCTAATAAGAATAAGATGATATTTCTAGTGTAATAAAAATAAATTTTAACTCACGAAAATAGGATGTCCACCTTCCTCATGCTTGTGAAAAACTAGTTAAAAAAACATTTCCAAGAAATCTTCTTTCTCAAAATTGTTATTTTTTATAATTGATACCAAACATGAAAAAAATTTCTCCCCCATCAAAATTTCATATGTAAAAGAAAAAAGAATCATATAAAGATTTTAAGATTATTTCCATAAGAAATGTAGATATTCTTAATTCAGGCTTAAAACCTCCAGTCCGTTTTAAGATATATTGAAACCTATCTTTGTCTTCACATAAAAGATTTAGTTTTTTATGCAAAAAGACGAATTTAAATCAAGTTATAGGAAATGTTTTTATTTTTTTAAGAGAGGAAATGTTTTGATTATAAAAGAAAATTTGGGTAATAATATTATTCACTAGCGTATAGTTTTTTTTCTTTTGAAGTATAGTTACGGGTATAGTTTTTTTCACACGCTTATAGTTACGTGTTATCTTACATTTACACTTTTGTTACTATAGATTACAATTGTTTTCACTAAAATATTTACATCATATATTCTCCAATTCTATTTATTTCCTTTATTTTTCAATATAATTATGAAATATGAGGAGTAAATTATATGTATTGAACATTTTGACAGCACTTACGTTTAATAGAAGAAACAATTTGCCTATTGTGAGTTGTGACAGTGTCATAAACTAAGATTCAAACTCCCATAAACGCAACTCCTACAGGGAGTGCTCTACACATGTCTATAATAAGAAAAACCCAAATTAGAAAATGATACCGTGTGAGATATGCTATTGTGGGTCTCACTTATGGAATGGATTTCAACTGCACATCCAATTTATTGGTTATGTGAGACCAATTGGGTTGTTGTATGAATATTAATTTATTTTTCTTATTCATTAAATTTGTATTTTATTTAATGATTGGAGTTTGTTTTATTTTTATATAGACCACATTGATTTTATTATCATTGAGATGGATGTAATCCAAATTAACATTGGTATAAAAAATCATTTTAGTACTAAATCAATCGTTATACAATATCTTTTAACGGTTAAATTTTTTAACGTTATATAATATAATTTTGTGGTGTATAAATAATATATTTTGGTAACATTTTTTTACAACAATTCTCTCAATTTCTCTAATCTCATTTTATTTATTTATTCTCTTAAATTTATTATTTATTATTTGTATTTTCTTTTCTTTACGTACAAATGGTTCCCAATAATCCCAACAATCCCAATTTTTACTTCAATTCGATGCCTAATTGTCAAACTCCAAATGCTCAAAATGTTCAAAATCCTCCCCCAATCTTCAAATTCTCCAAATAGCTCGAACATGATAAATTTTTCTCAATTTCCATTCCCTAATTACTTTTCACCAAGCATACCATATATGGGTCATCAATATCTAATGTCGAGCCAAAGTATAAGAAATTTTTCGTTCCCAATAACTAGTCCCGTCATGTTTGGCGGTGCTTTATTGATGAGTAGTGGTGGAGATTGTTATGATCAACAAGTGCAAACACCAGTGGAATATGTAGTGGAGTCTCAAGTTCCTTTGTTTTGCTCTGAAATTAACTTGAAAATATATAAGCTTGAGTGGTTATGCGAATTCTAAACAAAGGTTTAGCATGGATGAGGATAAACTACTCATTAGCACATGGTTAAATGTTTCAAAGGACCCAATTGTTGGGATTGATCAAAAGGGAGATGGCTTTTGGTTAAGGATAAAAAAATATTATGATGAAAGTCGTGTTAACAGAGGAGAGGGAAGAGTAGGTGCACTAAATTCTCGTTGGACAAAGATGAATGGTGATGTTCAAAAGTTGTGGGTGTTATCCACAAGCCGTCCGAATGAAGAAAAGTGGGAGCTCTAAGGATGATGTCATCAATGATGCATTAGCCATTTTATTCAAGATCAAGGAGAAGCATTCAAATATGAGTATGCATGGTGTGAAGTGAGGAACCAAGCTAAATGGCTTGCAATGTACGATGAAGGTTCTTCAAAAAGAACAAAAACATCGGCTTCGGGGGCATACACATCATCATCTTAATCAGAAACGATAATAAATTCAGAATTTGACCCGACACCATCTTTACAACGTCTGATGGGAACAAAAATGGCAAAAAGGAAAGCTAAATTGAAATCTAAAGAAACAAATTTTGACTTCACGGAATTAAGGCAATGCAAGAGTCACTGAGTTAGGTATTGACAAAATCAGAAGACCATATACATATTGGGAAGACTGAAGTCCGCAATCGAGAGGGAGAGTTACTTTAAAAGGAGTTTGCTACCCTTGTGAAGGATACAAGTAAGATGACAGAGACACAACTTCAATGCCACAATCATTTGTGTGAAATAATTAATAAAAAAACATGGGTTGAACTAGGCGTTGAGAGTCAAAGTAGCCATTACATAACATTAGTTGTTGATCCTTATATATTATTTTAATGCTACCATTTTGTATCACACCACTTTGTTTCCCTGTCGTCTCTTTTCTTCAATTGTAGTTGTGTATTATTTCTTGCCTTCTTTTGTCAAATGGATCCTTACGATTCGCATTCTGACAGTGAGCTCAATTTGAAATTTATTGAATGTGAGTTGAGTGTCATTCATACCAACATAAGTGTATTAAAAAATTATTTAATAAACATGTGGAAGAAGAAGGTAACAACTCCAAGCAACGTGCTCGTAAAAGAACTCATATACCAAGAAATCGTGAAGGTCATATTCGGTTATTTACTGATTACTTCTCTGCAAGTCCAGTATACAACAATAATCAATTTCAACGAAGGTTCCAAATGTAAAGACATGTATTCCTACAAATTGTCAAAAGAGTTAGAAACAATGAAGAGTATTTACAATTGTAGAATGATGCAACTGGAAGAACGGGTCTTTCACCGTTGCAGAAATGCACTGCTGCAATTCACATGTTGGCTTATGGATCACCAACATATAGCATGGATACGTACATGCGCATTGGTGAAACCACTATAATGGAATGCTTACAGAAGTTTATCCAAGGAGTGAATGAGGTATTTGGGATTGAGTACCTAAGAAGGCCTAACAACAATGACATTGAATGTCTTTTGAAAATTGGAGATGCATGTGGTTTTCCCAATATGTTAGGTAGCATTGATTGTATGCATTGGGAATGGAAAATTTGTCCCAAAACATGTAAATGTCAATATCAAAAAGGAGATTGTAGCAAAACAACTATTATGCTAGAAGCAATGATGTCGTCTGACTTGTGGATGTGGCATGCATACTTTGGTATTGTCGGTTCAAATAAGAACATTACTACTCTTAATCAATCTGGACGTCTTTAATGAATTTTTGCAAGGACAAGCTCCTGGGGTGCAATTTACAATAAGTGGAACCACATACAACATGGGGTACTATTTAAGAGATGGTATTTATCCAGAATGTGCTACAATCGTAAAAAATCATCCCAAAAGCTACTAGGAAAAAAAAGAAATTTTTTGGCCTAACGTCAATAAGCATAAAGGAAAGATGTCGAAAGAGCTTTTGAAGTGTTTCAATCACATTTTGCAATTATATGTGGGCCCACATGATTTTGGAGCACATATACATTGAAGCTGATAATGGATGCATGCATAATATTGCATAATATAATTGTCGAAGATGAACGAGAAGGATATGATGTTAATTTTGATTGTTTATATGATGATCCAAGTAATGATGTCTCAACACATGATGTTTTTAATGGACATCGTGAAGCTTTTAGAATATATTTAGAAAAAAGAGAACATGCATGTCAAAAAAAATACATCATCATTTTCAAACAAACTTAGTAGAGCATATATAAGAACATTTTGGATGTGAAAACATCAAAAATTGAACTATGTTTTAATTATAGGTTATTTATGTTATTTATGTATTTTAAAATTTACTATTATTAATTTTAATTTGCGTTATATTTTATGTATTTTAATTTTGAACCTTAAATTTTATTTAATTAAAATATATTATATATTTATTTATTATTTAACGATTGTTATTTAAATATATTAACTTAAAAAACATATAAATAATAAAATATAAAAAATAAATTTATTGTGAGGTCCATTTGAGAAACTTTTATGAATTGTTTGGTTGAAGAAATTTTTTGATAGATTTATTTAAAGTAAGAAAAGTGATGTGACATTATAAAAAAAATGTAAAATATTATAAAAATAAAAAGAGAAACTTTGATGAATACATGGGCTAGAAATGCTCTAAAGAGTATATTTACATATTTAATATTCGGTTGTCTTTTATGTCTTAGTTGATTATTGACATAATCCTCTCCTCATTTTTTAAAACAATTCAAATTAATCAAGTAATTAGAAACATATGTTTATTTACCTATGAGTCGAACTCTATATTAGTCATAACTCATCTTGCTGAAGGATTAAAAAAATAATTCAAATTCAAGTTTAGCTATTAGTAGCTGTAGTCTATATTCATGCCAAATTTAAGTTATAAATAATTAAGTAGATATATTATAATATATTTTTTTAAGAAATCTTAGAATTTGTTATTTATTTATACTTTATATATATATATATATATATCAATTGTATAATCTACAGTTAAGTTGAATAAAAACTTTAATTACTCTATTTTCTATAGATTTATCATTCTCCCCACAATCCAACACAGAAAAAAAGAAGAGAGATATGAAAAGGTGCAGTAGTCGAATTAAATTTCTACCAAAAAAAAAAGTGTGGTACTGTCGCCGAAATATTCTTCTATAGGAATCTAAAGTCGCCAACTCATGATTCACAAGGATTCCAATTGTGGACCGCAGTATATTGTAGAATTGATAAATAAGGATGCACTTTACCCTAAGAAACTAATAAAAATAACAAAGAAGACAGAAAGAAAGTGCATGGCCATTAGGGAATTAGAATAATAGTTATTCTGTAGGCTAAGCTTTCCAAAACGTGGCTTCCCATAGCACTGAAAGGCACATATTTAACTTAAAAGGCGACATTAATTCTTCACCGCAATCAGGAAAGTGACCCATAAAAAATTATAATTTCAGGACGTGTCACGAAGATATTTGCCATTAGAAGCAAAAGGAATTTATATTTGAAAATTACCCAGTCCATTTCTGAACTTAACTATCAAACTTTTCTCCGTCACTTATTGTTATTATTTTTTGTTCCATGATCTTTATAACTATAATATCTTATATTTCCTTTCAAATCGACTAATATACGTTATATATTAGATACACATTATTAGTTAATTATTAAGACGCAACTGAAGTAGCAAGAATGCCTTTAACATTAATTTCTTAAATTTAAATATACTTTTGAACTTTTCAAATATTACGTTTATCTTTTAAACAAATATAAGTTGATTTTTAAAAAACACCAAGTATTTGTTTGCATTATCTATTGTTATTTTTGCTTAAGTTTTGATTTCTCTAAATATGACAATTTTTAATTGGTCTCATTTAAAAAAAATACAATATTTAAAAAGACAGAACCAATAATATTTAGAGGAATAAAAAATCATTTAGAGGTTAAAATAAATATAATATTATGAAAAAATACAATATAGTAAAAAAAATAATAGGAAGATTAAATTATAAGTTGT
>PYAF01006353.1:1251988-1315364 GCA_007407185.1 Glycine tomentella
AGAAGAATGAAGGACAATATTAACTTAAATTTCAAGAATTAAAGATTAAAATAAATATTTTTAACGGATAAATTAAGTATCAAAATGATTTTTCACAATAATATAATGTATGAAAAATATATTTTAGCTTATATAAAACTACTTAATTTATGTAATTATGACTAGAACAATTGATTCTAAGAAACATGTAATTAATTAATAATTAAATCTTGTTATACATATCTTTTGCATATTAAGAGGTTGTATTCCATTAAGATTTAAAAAATATTTTTTTGGTAAATTTTTTTGAGGTATTCAATTAAATTTTTTAAATAATAGAAATAAGTATTGTGATATTCAATCAAGACTATTAATATTTTTAAAAAAATTAATAAAATCCATAGATATTCAATTAATTTCTTTTACAACTTAATAAAAGTCTTATGATATTCAAAAGTATACAAATTTCGATAAATTCTTTCTTATAATGAATTTTAATGGATTTCATGAGACTTTTTATTAGAAAATACACATTAAACAATCTCATTAAAATCCTTAAGATTTCAGGAAGCTTTCTTTCTTTTTCTATAGCACATAATCCCTTATCTCTTTATTGAAAGCGATAGACATTCATAATTATTTTTTACTCTTTCAACCAATGGTCAACATACCCTGAAACATTGGATATGAAATATCTTTCCAACTCTTTGAATTTGGGGCATTTTGATTATGCACTTATATGTATAATGAATGTGAATATGAGAAATATATAGTTTTGATGAACGTGAGAAGTTGACTTATGTATAAATGGATAAATATATAAATGAGATTTAAAACAATTTTTGGACATGTTTTTTTGCTTGGTGAGATCATTATTGTGAGAATGGCTAGAAGTATCAATGTTCCTGACAAACATTGTAGTATGTAGTTTTTATACAATTAACATGATTGATGATTGAAGAGAAATGAATCTATTTTGCTTCTAAATATGTTAGTAGAATTGATTTATTGTGCAATAGATCTATGGTTCTTTGGAAAAAAATGAATTTTATTTAAAGTATTAGGTGAATAAAATTAATGGATCTTTATCAATAATTTTGAATGTTTTTTTTTAAATCATGGAGTCCTCTAAATTTTTTAAAATTCATAATATTTTTTAAAATCTTATGAATTCATATTTTATAAATTCATTAAAATTCAAACTACAAAATCTTTATGATAAAAGTATGGTAAAAAAACTTAAGAATCATTATATTCTTACAAAGTATTTTAAAATTCAGATGATTTTTTACACCAAAATAATCTCTTAAAATCTTAATTTAATACACCTCATATCTTATTCGCTCTTCTCAATTAGGATTTCATGTCTAGCATATAGGTTCCTTATATTAAAACCTACTTGATAATGAGTCATCCTTTAACTGAAAAAAGCATAACTAATTTGTGATAAGTTGTTAGATGTTGATCCTTATTGTTGATATATACATGAGGATGTTTCAAATTGAAAAAGTTTTAAAATAAAAAATGAGAAAAATTGATTTTAATTGTCATATTATAATTAAAAAGAATCAATGGCTGAGATTAAAATTTTTTTAATCTATGTTCTTGCTTTTTTTATATTTTAATTATAATCCAACGGTTAAAATCAGTTTTTGCATGTGTTATTTAAAAACTTTTTTCATTTAAAACATTTCACACACACACATATATATATATATATATATATATATATATATATATATATATATATATATAAGAGATGGATTAGCTTAAGTGAAAGCGATCTTTATGAGTTGTCTCAGAATCTTATTTCAACAAATCTCGGCAATAAGAATTATTCCCTTTCATTTTCAAAGAAACCAAAAACCACCCATCTAGCTAGCTTGCATAATTAACAATGCCCAAGGTTTAACCACAGTGGTTATTGTTTAAGTTTTCGGGGGTGCCTTGTGTCAATGAATTCACCAATGAAATGAGACGAATATTCTTTTCATTATCGACTTGGGATTAGGATGACGGAGTGCAACATAAAGCTATTTAAAAAAAATCTCAAAATTCTAAATAGTAGCTAGTTTAATTTGTTATACTTTTTCCCCCCACAAAATCTGTAGGATTGCCACGTGGAACATGGAGAGGAAGTCTGCAAGAGGCCAAGAGCTACGCCCTTTCTTCCCAACTTCCCGTAAATTCAACTGTAGCTTCTTCGTAAGGAGTTTATGAACTTAATTATGATACCCAACCATTTATACTCTCTGATTTTTATATCTCTTTTATACATCTTTTGTCTCTTATATATTTTTTTTTTATTACCTTACTCCTCACGTTATCACGTTTATATATTTTTTTTTCCCTTTATTAGCCTTTTTATGATGTTTTCTTTCTCATCATACTATTTCGTCTCTCAATTTAAAAAATTTATAATTTTAATTTTCTTGATCAATTTCAGATTGATTGACTGAATAATTTTTTAATTTTTAATAAATTAAATTTATTAGTAATTAAATAATTTTTCAAAAATATTTATGATGTGTATAATAAAAAAATATATATTAGTCAACATGAGAACATAGATTAATGTTTACAATTTATCACAAAAACTAAAATTACAAATTTTTTGAAAATGATAAATAAAATGTATTAATTAAAAAATGAAAAATGAAAATCATAAATTTTTAAAATATAAGGAATGAAATATCTCAATTAGTAAAAGTGAGGATTGAAAACACAAATTTGATAAAATAGAGGCAAAAATTATATTTTAACCTTAAAAATTAAGGAAAAAATAAATTTTTGTCAATAAAGTATTTTCTTTTTACTTCCTGATAAAAATTAAGACGCATTGATTAGTATTTTTCATAAAATTATTATAAATCTACCTCCTGATAAAAATTAAATATTTTATATTATTATTAGGCATAAATTATATTAATATGTGATTTATTTATATAATGTAATATAATATAAAATTTAATATATATATATATATATATCTAATACTTCTTTTAACACCTGAAGTCTAACTTTTATTGAAACTTTTTAAAAAGTTTAAACCGGACATTTTTAATAATAAAAAAAAAGTTTCGAATAGGCGATGCCTTATGCAGGTCAAGCTGCATATCCCAATAATCTACCTAAGCTATTTCTGAACCTGTTTTCAGTCCTAAAACCCCCCATAATAAATTATTGATGTTTTTTATAAAAATAAAAAATAAAAAATATTGATGTAATAAATATTTTCAACTAACTATCTTAAAGTACACAAAAAAATAAATAAAATTACACCAATAATTTATTATGGGATTCTTTAATCCCATTTTTATTTATTTAGAGTGAGATAAATAACCCGCCCTATCTCATAGGTATAATTAATTCATTATTGTCCTTCTGTTACTCCCCCTCTCTATGCTATTTACAGCACTGGAAGACTGAAAATTGGTATATATATTTATTCTGACACGTCCTAGGTTTTTCTAACTTGTGGGTCCTACTGACATTCTAGAAAATTTTGCAGTTCCGGGTCATTAAATAGAAGACTTTCATTCCCTGGTAACTGTATAATAAGCAAAGAAGCGCCCAGCTACTTGGATATACGTTAACACTCCTCTCTCGGTCTTTTCTACAAAGTTAGAGTTCAGACCTTTCGGTTGTTCATGCATGATCTCACTGCCAAACTAGAATTTTTTCTTAATCTTAATTAATTACATAGCTAGCTCCAGGAGGTCAAAGCTTCAAATTTAGTAAGGTGAAGGCCTTGTACTTGATCCCCATTCCCCCTTGTTTGTGTGTCGTCTGCATGTTTATTTCTCACAAATAGGAGGTTGGCTTTTCAATTTCACATTCTTAACAGATTTCAAGCTGGAAGTGCTGAATAAATTAAACTTCATTTTCCTCTCATAGACACAAGTACTCTTTATGAAAGCTTATTTCAACAATCCTTTTTCAAACAAAGTAGTCTGACATAATTAATTAATTAATGATAGGTACGTACGTATATAGAGATAGAGGAAGGATGGAATATGGTGGGTTGGTGCAGAATGGTGCATATGGGAGCTTCTCAGATATTCTTGGCTCAGAAACGGATTTCATCGATGAGCTGTTTGTAGAAGGATGCTGGCTGGAAACAAGGGTTGGATCGTACCTGAATTGTGGGACGGAGGCTAATTCTTCAAAGTCAAACACGATGACGAGCATGGAGTCGACGCAAATAATATTCCAACAAGAAGAATCATTACCAGACCCGGAAATTAGTTTGATGGTGGGGAGGAGATGGTGGATTGGGCCAAGGGAAAATCCAGGTCCATCTTCCTGTGTGAAAGAGAGATTAGTGATTGCCGTTGGGTACTTGAAAGAATACGCCAAGAATTCCAATTTACCGATTCAGGTGTGGGTGCCCGAACGTAGATCTGCACGTGCTCAGCCTCAGCATCTACCTCAGGATAATATTTACCCATACGCCGCTGCGCTTCTTAATGGGGATGCAGCAGCTTTTCAGTTTCAGGAGGATTGGGTTCATGTTCATGATCAGTACTGGACTCCCAACGTCCGCTTCTTCAGAAGTCACGAGTACCTGCGCCATCTACGTACTCCTGGATCTCTCGCCCTTCCTGTCTTTGAGAGAGGCACTGCTATGTGTCTCGGTGTTGTCGAGATTCTCATGCCCAACAACCCTCCCGACCTTCAGAGTACTGTTGATTTTACGAGCAGTACTTCTTCTCATCATCACAACTTAATTCCACCAGCGGTGACCGTCAAGGTACGTAACGTACGATGCATGAATAACTAACTATATTTATTAATTAATTTCAGACTGACTAATTGATTATACATCTGATCAATCAATGAATCAGTGTTTTGACGAGTTGTACCAAAGTGCATTAAATGAGATAGTCCAAGTTTTGACGTGTGTATGCAAGGCGCATAACTTGCCTTTAGCTCTGACATGGGCTCCCTGCATCCAGCAAGCAGGAAAGAGTGGATGTGGGCATTCAAACGATGAGATGAATTATGTGTCGACTGTGTATCCTGCTAGTTTTGTGGCGGATGTAGAGCTATTGGGTTTCCTGGAAGCCTGCTCTGAGTGCCACCTTTTGGGGGGCCAAGGAGTAGTTGGGACAGCTTTCACAACCACCAAACCTTGTTTTGCAAATGACATTACTGCCTTCAGCAAGGCGGAGTATCCTCTGGCACACCATGCTAACATGTTTGGCTTGCATGCTGCTCTGGGCATTCCACTCCGGAGTGTCTCCGCTGATTTTGTTTTAGAGTTTTTCCTGCCAAAGGATTGCCATGACTCCCAAGACCAGAAGCAGTTGCTCAACTCCTTGTCTATGCTAGTGCAGCAAGCTTGCCGGAGTTTGCATCTTGTCATGGAGGAGGAGGAGGAGGAGGAGGAGGAGGAGGAGGAGGAGGAATTAATCGCGTTGCCGACAGTCGTTGGCAAAGAAATGGAATCATCATCCTGGATTGCACATATGATGGAGGCCCAACAGAAGGGGGAAGGTGTCTCGGTGTCCTTGGAATACCTCCAAGAGCCAAAACAAGAGTTCAAAGTGACAACCAACTGCAGCAATATTAATGAACATGTTAGTGTTGGTGTTGAGAGTACTGCAGCTTTTGGTGGCCGCCGGGTTGGCCGGAAATCAGCTGGCGACAAGAGACGAACCAAGGCAGAGAAGACTATCAGCTTGCCAGTTCTTCGACAATACTTTGCAGGAAGCCTGAAAGACGCTGCCAAGAGCATTGGCGGTATGTACGGAGGATATATTAATTATTAATTTGCTTCTTCTTCTTCTTCTTCTTTAATTTAATTTCTTTGTTTTTGATAACTTGATCATTTCTGATTGCGCGCAGTATGTCCTACCACTTTAAAAAGGATATGCAGACAACATGGGATCACAAGGTGGCCCTCAAGGAAAATTAAGAAGGTAGGCCACTCTTTGAGAAAACTTCAACTTGTGATCGATTCCGTCCAGGGTGCCGAAGGTGCCATTCAAATTGGCTCCTTCTATACCAGTTTCCCAGAGTTGAGCTCTGCAGCCAATGGCGTTTCTGAATCATCCAACATCAATAATAATAATAATAATGATAATTCTAAGTTTTTTTCTGAATATAACCAAGGTCAAGGAGCTATTACATTCAAATCCCCAACAACTTCGCCTTGCAGTCAGACCACTATTGTGATGTCAGACAGCCAACCACTTGGACTTGGTGCATCAATCCAGGTGGTCCAAGAGGAAGCAAAATATTTCGCCCACCAACATCTTGAGTCTCTACCTCCCTTGCCCCAATCTAGTATTAGTGTCTGCAACATGGGAACTTTTAGAGTCAAAGCTACTTTTGGGGATGAAAAAATCCGCTTTAGCTTGCAACCAAATTGGGGTTTCAGAGATTTGCAGATGGAGATTGCAAGACGTTTCAATCTAAACGAGATTAGCAACATTCAGCTCAAGTATTTGGATGATGCTCGAGAGTGGGTTCTTTTAACATGCGATGCTGATCTTGAGGAGTGTAAAAACATAAATACATCATCTCAGTCTCAGAGCCGCACAATTAGACTCTTCCTCTTACATGCTTCGCCTCTAAATCACGCAAATGCATTTCGAGGCACCAGCCCCAGCTCCTAGATAGATAATACCATTTACTTGTTAGTAATGTCAACAATCCCAAGTGAAAACCATTTTTCTATTACTTCTTTTCATTCAAATGATACAAGGATATTAGTTCCAAATAAATTAACTTAATTTGAAATGCCAAAAATATACACATGCATGGTCTCCGTCTCTCTATTACTCCATCGCATTTGTTCGCAACATATATCCCCTGCTCCCCCACAACATTAAGGAACGTAAATACTTTCTTGACAAGCATTCCAGTCTTCATTTACGTTGTTAGATATTTAGAGCCACGAGAAAACCATTCATTACAATTGAGACTGGTAATTAAATAGTTAACTAGTACTAATTAAAGAAGGTTGAATTTGACAAATTTTAATAGATGCCGAGTATTTTTTTTTTATAAATTAAATTAAATTGATGCATAGTATACTTTAAAAAATTGAAATTATATTTCTAAATGTAAATCATTTTCAATTGATCGTCTCTAACTAGATTTGTATTATAATAATTCTTTCGAACTACAGGGACTTATTTTAAATGATTTAAATATTCACTAAATATTTAAATTAACAACTTAATTTATACTTCAACTATTTAACCTGATTTTAATTCTTTATTGAATAATTATTTGTTCTATTTATTTGAATATATATCACTGAGCGGGTAGATTTATCAACGTGAAATTATTCTAATTCAACTAATTAATTTCAAGTTTGAGTAGCCAAAACATTATTAGTTAGAAACACTGATAAACTAATTTATTTAAGTAAAAACTTTTGGTAAAGTTAATTGTTAAGGTGTTTGAAAAATATAAAATAAAATATAAAATGAAATATTTGTATGACTTTGTTATAGAAATTCAAACAAAATCATTTTTTTAGATAATTACAATTTGGAAAATATTTGGTAAACATCCAACATGTTATCCAACACCTAGTGAGAGGAAAAAGAGAAAAAAAATATAAATATTATATGATTTATGATGTGAAAAAAGTCTTTAAACATTCAAAATCAATTTACACATTAAGAAAGATAATAAGAGAAAAAAGAGAAATATTGATATGATAGATGATGAAATTGATAAAAGGAGAAAAAGAAAGATAAAGATGAGTTAAGATTGTTGAAATATAAAGACTCTTATATATAAATGTGATAGAAAGGAAAATATAAAAAAATGAGAGATATTCATGTGATTTATAAAATTATGAATGGTCATATATTATTATTCTTATAATTTTCATTTTCTCACAAATTCTGAATTCTTATAATTTTTTTATAAATATAAATTGATTTATTAAAAATATAATACAATATAAAAATGAGATGAAAATATTTTAAAATAAAAATAATAAAAATAAGTTATATTCATTTATTTTTTACTCACAGCTATACGTTTGAATTGTATAATAATTAATATTTTAACATTGAATCTTTTATTTTTCATTAATAAGTCAAACATTATTTGCTTTTTGCCCTTTTTAACAATAATTCGTGTACATAATATAGCATCTTAGGTTATAAGTATTCTATGAAATATTAATATTGAGGGCTTGAAGGAATATGTGAACTGAAAAATCATATACGCTATATATAAAAATATTAAATTGAATAAAACAAATAGCATAATAATTAAAATAAACACTTTAATATTAAAAATTACCAAATAATATATAATATATTTTTTTAATTTTTATTTTCTTATCCCAAATTAATAAATAAAAATAAACTTCTCATCTAGCATCCCACATTAAATTAGTAATATTATTATGAATGTCTTCCATGTCAGAAGATATTACTTCCATATTTTTTCTGCTTGTGTCATTGCCGATAATATTTGAGAGTTTGTAATTAATTAGGTATTTGATTTAATTGTTGCTTGAGCATAGACGATGATGATATAACTATACAATGCAATTTTCTCTTTTGGTAATTGAATTAAATAAGGCAAATGCGGTCACTATAACATTACTTAGGTGTTTATATTTGTATTTCGACATTCTCATAAGTATTTTTCATCTTTTTGACAACGCTCTAAATAACTTTTCAATCAATACAACTTAAAAATGATTGAAGGCTTCTTAAGCATTGGTTAAGGCTCTTGTTTAAATTAAGAATGAGATATATCTTAAGATATGACACAAAATCACTTTGTTTATATTTAGATATCCTTTATTCATCAAATAATATCTACCCATAAAAAAATAAATATACAAATGATTTATATAAAACTTTTGTCTATTTTTTCAAAATTTATTATTTCATTATAATTCATCTCTTGTTGATCCGCTTTAGTGAAAACTTTCCTCTTTATTATATCTTTTGCGTAAAGGATCTGAGCTGAATTTCACTGTTACATATGTTGATTTACTTATTTTTCATCAATCTGAACTTAATTTAAAAAAAAAAACTTTATCAAAGGCACAACAAAAAATTACATTTACAAATTAAAACCTACTTTTAATTTTGAAAAATTTAAAAACCTAAAACTAAAACCTAACCAATTAGGCAATAGGAACATGGTTTCTCGTCAGAAAATTGAGTTGACCGGAGGAGTTATACAGCTAGGTAGCTGAGCGCAAGGCATAGAAATTGCTCGTAATTAACGTAATGTATATCAGAAACATGCTGTAGTGTGCTGTGCCTAGTAATTCAAAATTTGTGGTAAAGCAAATGGCGAAAGTTTTCTGTGATTTTCAGTTCCTTCTCTTGATTGCAGCTGGCGTCTTCATCTATATCCAGGTGGTGTCTGTCTCCCTAACCCTAACTATGTGTTTGTTTCCGACGGCAATGTTAATTTAACCTGTCGTTCGTACTTGTTCAGATGAGGCCTTTCGCAACACAATCAGAATATGCTGATCGCCTCGCTGCAGCTGTAACTCGACTCCTCTGCTCATATTAATTTATATTCTTTATTTTCATAGCTAGTATTTGGTGGGTCATCAATATCGTTGCTAATTCTTGTTTCACAGATTGAAGCTGAAAACCATTGTACAAGTCAAACGCGATCACTGATTGATCAGATTAGCTTGCAACAAGGACGAATTGTGGCTCTGGAAGGTTTTCTTTTGATTAATTAATAATAATTGCGGAATGTTGTCTTACATTTATCTCTGTTTGCATGAATATCTTGGCAATACTAAAACGTTCTCCTTCACTCTAACCGTTAATGCTGGGGGTTACAATAATTCAAAGGGTAAATACCAGTGAGACTAATATTTATTTCTCCTTCAATGTGACAAAGGAGCTCAAGCAGTTTATCACTCAGATGTCTGAATTTGTAGAAACTGACTGTTTGGGGTGTTATATTGGAATACCATTAATGAAGGGGCATTTTGAATGTATTATTTTTAGAACATTTTTTATAAGATAAAAAATTGGCTTTCTTGATAGAAGACGAGGCACCTGTCCCTAGCTGGAAGGTTAACGCTAGCTGTTTTTTGCTGGAGCAATACCCATTTACCCCATGGTGATTATGTTTTGTACCTAGAAGTATCATTTTGGGGATAGAAAGGCTGCAGAGGAACTTCATCTGGGGGCATGATGAGCAATCCAGGAAAGTCACATTCATAATTGAAAGAGTACCCTGTGATTATGTAAAGGCAAGTAAGAAAGAGGACTTGGGATTAAAAACCTATCCCTCATTAACCAGTTTTGTGCAGTGAAGATGTGATGGAGGATTATGGGTGGAAGTGCTGAAAAGGAAGTATGGTAGGGAGTAGGGACTTAGATTTCCTAACTTCTTTTATAGTCAAACAAACATATTCCATGATTTGTGTTAAATTTAAGGACTACATTGTTGAAGGGTCTGGGTTTCAAATTACATTATTGAAGTGCTTGAGTGAGATTCACTCAGCTGATCTTATATATATATAAAAGCGGAGTCTGAAACAGAAGTACAAATCAAGAGAAAAAGGCTACAGTCTATGACTCCTAACTTAGAGATAGATACAACAAAAGTTAGCTTTATAAAGCTCTACAACAAATGATAAAACAACTATTCTAACATGGGAGTTATTACTCTTGTGGTTTTTCATTGTTATTTCTGTTTCTTGTTTTGGGCCTCTGGTTCCCCTTTCTGCAACAAAAAAATTGTTAATAGTTGAATATGTGAGCCCTATTATTAGCATTTAGCAATGGTTATTTTGGTTTACTTGTTTATTTAATCTTTGACTTCCTCTGCATGTGATATTTTTGTCAGATTAAATTGGTTGTCTTTGATTCTTTCAGAAGAGCAGAAACTCCGATACCAAGAATGTGGACAAATGAAGTCTCTTGTACAAGATCTTGAAAGTATGTTATGATTTAGTAATAAGGTCTCTCTTTTTTTGGGATGGTAGTGGTGGTGGTGTATGCCTTTCTCTATCTTTTCTACATAACATGTCATTTAGGGGGCATTTGGAACTTATATGGTTGTGCTTATGAAATTGACTTATTATTTTCCTATAAACTCTTTTAGCTTATTTCAATAAGCTTATGAGTAAGATTTTGTTTAATTAATTAATGTTTTAGTTAACTTTTTAGTTCCTATAATATAAGGATCTTTTTGCTTTCGGTCCTTATTACATTCTTTTGTTGATTCTCATCCCTATATATATATATATATATATATATATATATATATATATGTATGTATGTATGTATGTAAGTAAGTATATTTATAGAGGACATATCATATAAGAGGAAAGTATCTTATATGAGAGTGAGAGGATTAAATCCGGATCGTATAATTAAACATGAACGGTCAAGATTTATTGTTATGTGAGCACTTAAAAAGTCATGTGACTTTTTGACATTAAATCTTAACTTTCCATGTATGATTATATGGTTCAGATTTAATCCTCTCACTCTCATATAAGATGTTTTCTCTCACAAGATATGCTCTTTTTTTTTTTTTCTCTCTCTCTCTCTCTATACAAACACACACACACACACACATACATATATATGTATATATAGAGAGAGAGAGAGGAAGCATCAAGTTACTCCATTTTAGAGTTACTCCCCACTCATTTTCTTGAAACTTAATGGTTCTAATAAGTAACTAATCTTAACCATTGGATTTGTAGTAAATGAATGGTGAGAATGGAGAGTAACTCTAAAAGAGTTATTCTTAGAGTAACTTGATCCTTCAGTTTGATTTTTTTGCACACTCTTAGTTTTCTGGGATTTCTTCAGTAGGGTTGACTTACTGTGCAACTGTAATAAACGACTGCACAACAATGCGATTCTTCATTATTGACACAACATATTTGACCATTTGCAGCTGAAATTGTCATAATCAAACTCTTCCATTGTCAGTTTATGATCAGGAAACTCTTCATGAATCCAAGCTGTCAACCAAATATATTATTTTTGAAGTTATGCATCTTACATTATATGCACTCTACATTGTTAGTTTCATATAAATACAAACATATTTAGTAGATCACCATGTCCTAAATTTTATAAACAATTTAATGATTTTTTTGTATATTAGTTATCCAAGATACTAACCATTCTATTCTATAAATAAACATTTCAGGAAAAGACCTACAGAGGCTGCTTGATAAAATGCAGGTTGAGCTGAATGTTTGACAGTCTGCTCTGTCTTCTATTCCTCTTTCTAGAGTTTATTGTGTGATTCTATGTGCCAAACGTTTTAGGTTCCGGTGGCTGCTGTTGTGATCATGGCATGTAATCGTGCTGATTACCTGGAGAGGACTATTAATTCTGATTGAAGTATGCATCATATTATAACATTTGATTTATTAATCTTTTATACTTGATAATGCAAGTATTTATTTTCTCCATCTGAGTCATGATCTACTTATTTTTACAGATACCAATGGCCCATTTCTTCAAGATATCCTTTATTTGTATCTCAGGTATTTTATATGTTTAGCCTTATTTTGTCTCCCTGAAATGATTGAGACATTGCCAATATTTTGTAAATGCAAATAGAAATAAACACCTGATTGTGGTCCTTTATTATCTATTCAGGATGGATCAAATCCAAATGTTAAAAGTAAGGCTTTGAGCTATGATCAGTTATCTTATATGCAGGTATATACATTTACATAAATGAGCTGTACTTTGAAAATCAGTTCAGTGTATCTGTATCCTAGTATTTTCAAAGGCCAATTGCATATGAGTGCGTGTAAACTGATAGTCAGCTATAATTGTGATGATTACTTTAAATTTGTTAATGATCAAAGATTAGCTCCTTAATTATTTATAATTATACTAATAAGATATTTGTGTGCAAGCCAAGATACAGAAATTTGCTAGCACTCTGTTTCTTCAGCCTGAATTGGATAATGTAAATACAGATGGGGTTCTGTTTCACAGATTTATAGATTTTTTTATTAGGAAACAAGAATCAGAGAGTAAACAAGAGAAAATGATAGAACGTGAAAAAATTACATTGGCAGCGAGAATGTGAAAATTGTATTTATTGCCTTCTTGAATTTCTCCAATTGCACTTCATGTGCGAATAGTAGGGTTTCAGCTTCATCAATTGAAAGAGGCTCAAACCTGCTACTAATTAGGGAAACTGTAGATTCATATTCTTCAGGTAATCCCTGAAGAATGATATGAAGCTGCTCCTTTGAAGAGACAACATCACCAATCGCTGTTAGAGTATCAACTAAGGCCCGAGTACGGAGAAGGAACTCAGAAATTGTTTGATTTTCCAAAGTAGTACTATGTGAAGCTGATGAGCTTTCGCATTGGTGCGTTAGTGAAAAAGGAATGGATATTTCTCCCATAGTTGCCATGAAGATCTGCAACTAATGGCACGCGTAAGCATATTGCTTGAGATCGATGATTGAAGCCACAAAAGTAGAAGCTGGTCTTGCTGTGCCAAAGTGAGGTAAGAATTGGAGATGCGACCAGCATCACAATCTGAAATTGTTAGGTATTTTGGTGGAATTTGGAGATTTACCAGATAATGGTGTAATTGATGACCTTTTATCACTAATTCCACACCATAAGAGATAGTCCATGGTGTCCTATTTCTCAGAAATGGAGTGCAAGAAAGTAACAGAAGGGTGTCAAAGATGACGCATGTGTTGGCGGGAGAACAGAATGAAGAGCTTCAGCATTGAAGGGTAGAGGAGGAGGATTAGAATTGTGATTGGAAGCCATAGTTTAGGGTTCGCAGATCGCACTGTGCTCTTGATACCTTAAGAATTCGAAGAGAGAAATTGTATTATTGAGAGAATGAATTCAACCTGTACAAATAGTTTTTACATTGGGTATTTATAGATGATGAAGAGCAGCTAATCTTTAACTCTAAACTCTTAGTTAGTTAGAGATGACAGCTAAGATACAAAACCAGGACAAAATACCTAACTGAACTACTGCTGTAAAGATGTTGAGAAAATAAAGATACACAGTAGTAAAACTATACTCCAATAAGTAAAAAAAAATCTGTCATGGTGCTTGTTATCTTTGAAAAAGTGGGCTATTGAATTTGTCTAGATGGCTTATCAAATGAAGAATCAAAGATCTTGAATTCAGAATTACTTCAACATTAACATTAACAGCACCTTTAACTCAAGTTAATTGGGGTTGATGGTAGATGAACCCAATGATAGATTGGAAATAAGACAAAGAAAGAGAAAGGGAGAGGGGAAGAAAAAGTATTTGGTGGAGAGATTTGAGTAGTGTGTGCCAGCTTAGTAATGTGGAGGGTTGGTTCAACAAGGGTCTCAAGTGGAGTGTTGGGTGTGGGTCAAAGATATTATTATGGGAAGATGGGTGGTTAGATGACGGTGTACCCTTGAGGGTGAAATTTCCTAGACTCTATCTCCTCTCCCAACAGCAACAATTGTCCATTCAGCAGATGGGTCTTCCTTCAAATGATGGGTGGGAATGGAACCTTAGATGGAGAAGGGGATTTAGGGAGGGGGAAGTAGCATCAGCAATTCAGTTCATAGAAGAAATTCAGGGGGTGGTCATTTCTCCACAGCAGCAGGATAGATGGGAGGGGACACCGAGTGGTAATTATTCGGTGGGGAGTGCCTACCATACTTATTAATCTCGGATAGCGGCGCGTAGCGGCCACTCCTAAAAAATGCTATAGCGCTATAGCGGGTAGCGCTACACTGCTACTACAAAATATATAAGTAAATATATTTTGAAACATATAATAATAATAATAATATTATGTATGTATGGTTAATAACAATAACAATAACAATATGTATATGTATATGTATATGTATATACTTGGTACAAATACATTAGAAAATCTAAGATAAGTATTTTGGAATTCAATAATGATACTTGTATGAATATGGTCATTACAATATTGAAAGCTTTTGTAAATATTTAAAATATGAAAGAAATCAATAGGAATAAATATTTCAGAATTCATTTTTAGAAAACTTACTTAAATATTCTTGAAGATAGGTCAGAAGGAAAATGATCAAGAGTATTGAGCACCGGAAGATAAGGGAAGAAATGTTGAAGGTATATAGAATAGAATGAAGTTATGATAAAAGGCTGATGCCCCTTCCGTTTGATTTACATCTATTTATAGATACAAAACGGTCCGGATGTATTCTTCCGGATTTCAAACTTAATTAATAATGTACAATAGTGATCCTAAAAAGTAGAACTATTACAAAACACGCTGAAAAAAACACACATATATGGATAGGTATCTTTTTATCTTGTCAGCAGTACTTCTGTTTTCTGCCGACAATTCTCATTGGTTGTTGAGTCTTCTTGTTGTCTTGTTAACTTTATTTGATTTGCCAACACATCTGATTGGCTCTTAAGGGTGTTGTCTTTATTCGGAAAATTCTTCTTTGGTGAAGTAATCCAACATATCCCTATTTTTGTGATAAGGATTGGTACTGGAACTGCTCCCTTCATCTTTTATTGATTTTTGATCCTGCTAAATGCCTTTCATTCTTTGTATCTTTTCTTCAAATTCTTCTTGAGAGGTTGCCGTAGCTAATTCTGCCATTATTTGACTCTTCTGAGCTAAAAACAATGCTTCTTTATCTGCCTCGATATCTAACTGGCTTCTTGGAGCTTTATTATTTTTTGCCCATTGTAACATCTTTTCTTTATTAATTAATCGAACATCAAACTTCTTTCACCACTTTATTTTTACTTGTCTTGAGAGAAAGTATAAATCTTTAACATTATCTGCCTTGACATACGTATACGTCCAGCACATTATCCACGTTATTCCTTGAGAAGCTATGAATGATAAAAATTTGTATCCATCCACAAAGGTTGTATTATCTTTAAAAAATCTGTATAATTCATCCACCTCTGGAGGAAAGACTTCTCTCATAGGACCAAAATTAAAAAACCATCTTATAAACCATTTTGGGAATTTTAAAGATATGCCTTTTTTAAACCAGAGGAACCAGGAATGTTTATCTGGTTTCATATATAACACATTATTCCAAGCGGTCATGTAGTCATAATAGCTGTATTCTTGAGGAACAAAGGTTCTTGAAAATCTCTTGGATTTATGCAATGGCTGTCCCCAATCAATATCTGATAACACATTAAGAATCTTGAGTTTTGAGAACTGTATCACGCCATTAGTATCTTCATTATGAACAAGTTCTATTGAGTCTGTATCAATGAGAATAAACTCATAAAAGATTCTGGTTTTATTGGTATCTGGACATGGGTACGGAAGATCTTTAGGGAATATCTTTTCTGCTAAATCTACTAAAGGTAGTTTTAGCCAGTGTTTTTCTGCTATTATGATTGATAGGGTATTTTCTTTTTTAATGTAGTCTGGATCAGTGTCTGTATTTGTCTGAAAGGTCTGAGTATTGGTTAATTTTGAAGAAGCTGGTTTATCAAAATCTCTGGGTCCTACTAGGGTATTAATGTATTGTAAAGGCGTATACCTGTTTGTATTGGGTGTTGGATTTCTCACTACATGGGACAATATATTTGGTCTTAGGTTAGGGTTAGTTAATAACCTGGATGTTCCAGTATTTGCCAGTGGCACTATTGATTTATCAGAACCTTTATTTGAATCCAGTGGGGATCCGTATTGATCTTTGGTTAGAGGCTTTTTATCTGGTCTTTTGCTCATTCTAAACCCTGTAAAAATTCTCTTGTTAAAAAATCTGGTAAAAAATTCTTTTCTCCCTTTATATGTTCTATATCAAAATCAAAACAAGATAATAAACTTTGCCATCTTGCGAAAATATGTTTAGAAACCAAATTTTTACCATCTTTTTGTAAAACAGAAGGTGCTGCTTTGCAATCTGTTCTAATTAAAAACTTTTTATTAAATAAATCATCTTGAAACTTTTGTAAACATAAAACTATAGAAAGTATCTCTTTTTTAACAATAGAGTATTTTATCTGGGAAGGATGCCAAATACCCGAATGATATCTGACTACTTGTTCTTTAGATTGAGGAGAAATTCTTTGTTTTAATATTCCCCCATATTCTAATTCTGACGCATCAGTCTCTACAATGAGAAAAGCTGCGGGATCTGGTATTCCTAAACAGGGAAGGGTTTTTACTATTTGTTTAATTTTCCTAACAGTCTTGGTCATATCTTCTGACCATTTTGGAGGATTTTTTCTGAGTCTTTCATATAATAAAACACACTCCATTCTAATTTTGGGAAGAAAATCTGCTATATAATTTATACAGCCTAAGAATCTTTGTAATTGTTTTTTATCCTTAATTTCATCTGGAAATTTTTCTGTAAACTCTATTGATCTTTGTATTGGTATAATGGTTCCTTGATATATTTCATATCCTAGAAATCTTACCTTTGTTTCAAATAATTTTATTTTCTTTTCTGAGACTACTAATCCATTTTCTTTTATAATCTCTATAAATGTTTCTAAATGTTCTATATGTTGATTAATATTTTTGGAGTAAACCAATACATCATCTAAATATACTATAGTAAAATGAGAATATCTATAAAATATGTCATTCATTATATTTTGATATTCACTTGGTGCATTTTTTAATCCAAAGGGCATTACATTCCATTCGTAATGTCCAAAAGGTACTACAAAAGCAGTTTTATATTTATCTTCCTCTCTTACCGAAATTTGATAGTATCCTGATTTCATATCAAATTTGGAAAAGATATATGCATTATATAATCTTTTAATTAAATCCGACTTATTAGGTAAAGGATATCTGTTCCATTTTAATACTTTATTTAATGGTTTATAGTTAATTACTAATCTAGGAGTTCCTCTTTCTATTTCTGATGCCTTCATAACATAAAATCCTGAACAACTCCAAGGTGATTTAGAAGGTCTTATTAATCCCTTTTCTAAATATTCATTAATTTCCTTTTTTACAATGTTCTAAATATTGTTGATTCATCTGTATGGGTCTTGCTTTTGTAGGAATATCTTTTTCATTAAAATTATCTATATAAGGTAATCCTATTTCATATTTTTTTCTATGCCAAAAAGCTATTGGATTATTGTCACATATTTCCCTCTTAATTTTCTCTTTCTTTTCTTTAATGATTTTACTCTACAATTGTTTTTCTATTCTTTTATACTGAATTTTTCTATTTAACATATTTATCTGCTTCATTTTATTATTAATTATGCTTACTGACGAATTCTTTATTATATTTAATTCTCTTTCTCTGGGAGGATTTATAAACTCAAAGATAACTTCTCTTCCTATCACTTCTGTACTTATGCCTTTTTCTGTGACTTGAAAAGGATATAATAGGGATAAAAATGGGGTTCCTAGAATTATTTCACAGTTCATATTTTTGATTAACACAAAGGAGGTATTATAACATATTCCATTTTTACATATTCTTGCATTAGACAGTTTATATTTAATTTTCATTTTTGAACCATTAGCACTAGATATATTTTCTATGGATTTTTCATAATATTTAGTAGGAATTAATCCTTCTTGTAATCTATTAAGGCTACAAATTTAAAAGTTTCTTCTTTTATTATTAAATTTATCTCACAATGCCATTTATGAGTAATAATTAAACTTAATAAATTAATGAAGTTTTCTTCTTTATCGGTATTATTAGATTTTGATGTACTAGTCATGTTATTTTGTTGTTCTCTTACTATATTACTTCCTTCTAATTCTAAGATCCTATATTCTAAAGTAATATCATTTTGTTTTAATTCTCTAATTTCTTGTTTTAGTATTTTAATTTCTTCCTGTAAATCTTTCAGAGTTACTTGTTTTTGGGGAAGAAATCTATTATAAATTTCTTTCATATCTACCGCCCTGATAGGTTCTCTATTGGTTTGGTCTTTTATTATTAATTCATTAAGCTGTCCTATAAATTCTTCTCGAATAGGAGAATCTTCTAACTTTCCTATTATTTTTATTAATGCTTCAGTTTGATCTTTTGTTAACATATTAATAGTTTTACAATTTTTACAGTTACATATTTCTGGACCTAGACAATAATTATCTTCTTTTTCTTCTTCTGAATCACTAGAATTAATACTACTAGTTTCTTCTTCTAGTTGGTATATTATATTATCTTCAGATTCTGATTCTGTATCATATTCTTCTTCTTCTTCTGATTTTAAAACTATCTTCATTAATTCTTTTTTAACTGTTTCATCTAATTCTAATTCATTAATTTTTGTTGAATTGTACATTTATTTGCATAATGTCCTGGTTTTCCACATTTCCAGCAAACATTTTTCTTTTTATTCTGATTTAATTTTTTATTTTTCTTGCTATATGGAGTTTTATAATTTTTATTATAACTTTGGAAGTTATCCTTATGTCTCTTGTGATATCTTTTCTTAGAATAATTCTTATTACTTCTAAATTTATTTCTCTTTTTACTTTGGGTACTAGGGGCTTGTATTACCTCTATTCCATATTGATGACAAAAAGTTTCTAATTCTTTTCTATTCGTCATACTCTCCTTTCTCATTTTATTCTGAAGTTTAAAATCTGTGCATACTTGGATTCCTGTTTCTACTATTATATTATGAATTTGTCCAAAGGTTAATTTTTCATAGGGTATGGGATTTTGAAAATGTCTTTCTAAATTTATTCTGACTTTTTCTGAAAATAGCTTAGGTAATCCTGATATAAATTTTTCTTTCCAATATCCTGCATATCCATCTTCTCTTAATGTTATTTTAGAGAAAAATGTATCCTTATACCATCTATAATCTGACATAGTTGGACAATATAATTTATTTAGCTGACTTGCTATTCTTTCTTTAAATATATTAGGGTCTCCTATAAAGTTTTGAATTATAGTAAAAATAAGGGTTGCTACCGCATCTTGTTCCTGGGTTTCTTGTTTTATACTATTTAATATTAAATTTCTGTCCTCTTCTAGACATAAATTATCCCACCAACCTTTAAGTTGTCCTGTAAACCCCTGAATTATAGCTACTGCTGTATTTTTATCTGAAATTCCTTTGGTTTTATAGGCTGTTGCCGCCACATTCATTTGACAGGTTAAGTCTAATATTTGTTGTTCACTCATTCCATCTATATTCCATTCAGCTATTTCTGATCCTGAATATACATTTTGACGCATATCTGTCCTTTCTTCAAATTGGACATCTGCTGGGGAAGGTCTAGAATAATAATTTCTAAGTTTAGGATAATAATTTGATCCTTTTTTTAATTTATTAATTTCTAAATCATTATCTCTTTCTAAGGTATTAATTGAGACTTTTTCTATACTTAGTTTTTCTAAATTTTTTCTTATTTCTTCAATTTTAAGATCAGTATTATTTCCTAATTTTATAGAATCTAAGTCTTTTTGAAAAACATTCATAATTTTATATATAGGTTTATCTATTTTCTTTTTATTTTCTATACTTTTTTTCCTCTTGTGGATTATTTTCTATTCTTGTTAAATGATTAGAAATAGTATTTAACATAATATTGGAATAATTTAATTGATGATATAGTTTTCTTATATCTATTTCTAGTATTTTTTCTTCTAATACTTCTTTAAATGGAGATGCTTCTATTTCTATATTTGCTATATTAATTTTTACTCCTTTAGAAGGAGGATATTCTGATTCTATTATTCTATCATCTGTAGTTTTCCATACAGTTGTATTTTTAGTCAAAGGATTTATTATTTTCTCTTTATTAAATATCCAGTCAAAGAAATAAATATTAATTTCTTTTTCTTCTAAATAATTATAATAATCTTGTCTAATTTTATCTCTTTCACTGTCGTTATAAGTATTAAAAAACCATTGTCTATAATCTTTATTATATTCTGCCAAGAAATCTTGTTTAATCCATTCTTTATCTATTTTAAATGGTTCTATTTCTCTAGTTAACGCATTTAACACTTGAGATCTAGTTGAAGAATATTTTGGTGAAGAATTATCATCCTGATATACAGGTCTAAATATCTTTGGATTGCTATTATCTAATCCTGTTAAATCCAAATCTATAGTTGATCCACTTATTGAATGTCTAGAACTTTGTCCTTTATAAATCATATAAGGTTCATTTATATTTAATGACTGCGATCTATTTAATCTTAATCTAATATCTGTACCATCTTCTATAATTTCTCTAATTTGTGTATTATGTATTTTAGGAGGTTCTAAAATATCTTCTATTTTCCATTCTTCAGGAATATTTTTTAAAACTTCCTCATGTCTTAATCTTTTTGGGACTTGTACTTGAGATTTATGTAGATTGGCTTCTACTAAAATTGTTTCATCCTTATTTGATGCTCTTAAGGCTCTAAAATTATAATTTATTTTAGTTACCTTATAATATATTCTAAAAATTATCTGTACGGGATCTGTTACTCCTTTAACAATATGATGGGGTATTTGTATATGTAATTTTATTGAAGTACTAGTATATTTATTCCTTAAATTCATTGAAAAGTTTGGATAACAATTGAAAAAACATGGACCATCATGTAAATTACTTTCTAATATAGCTATTACTGAGTCTTTGAATTGAACCAGTCTTGTATCTCTTAATAACATCAATATGGGTGTATTTACTCCTAATCTATAGTTAGGTTTTGCTGCTACTTGTATTAATCCTAAATGGATAAAATTAAATCCCTTCTTTATGTGTTCATCTAATATATTTTGTTCTAAAATATTTATTATTTTATTTTCTTCTGTTCCGGGATAACTATATTCTACAATATGTATTTCGCCCTTATTTTTATCAGGTAAAAATATACTATGTTTTTTATAAACTTCACTTTTTCTTATTAACGGTATTGACCAATTATGTAATGATTTTTCTGTATCTTCGACTATAATTTGTTCATTGTTTATCATATCTATTGATTCTTTCATATTTATTGTTTGTTGAGGAGTTCTTACAACTATTTGTTTATCCTTATTTCCCCTTCCTATTTCACTTAGACTTCTAACTATATTAGCTACTCTGCTTCTTGGTTGAGTTGCTGTTACGGGGCCACCTCTTTCCATTTCTAGGCTAAACCAACGGACTTACACTTAACTCTCAACTGCTGGGACCACCTAGACACAAGAAGCTGACCAACGTATACACACCTCTCAGTGTTACACTCAACTATTCCAAGAATTAGAATGACTTTTATAATTAGAATTCGTTATGAAATATTCAGAAAAATAAAAATTAAACAAAAACGGTAAGAATATCCATAACAATATTTTGATCTCTTAGTGGCTCTGATACCACTTATGGGCACCAAAATTGGTACAAATACATTAGAAAATCTAAGATAAGTATTTTGGAATTCAATAATGATACTTGTATGAATATGGTCATTACAATATGTATATGTATATGTATGGTTATGAGCATAACATAAAATAAAAATAGAAAAGGAGACTCTTCCAGCAAAGAGCATAAAAAAAGAAATAAAAGCAAAAAAAAAATTTAAAAGTAAAGCAAAGAGCACTAAGGTGTACAGTGAGTGAGAGAGAAGAGCAAGTCCACGATGGTGTCAGAAAAGAAAACTTGAGAAAGAAAACATAAGCAATAAAAAAATAAATAAAAGTACAGGAGCAGTGAGTGAGAGAGAGAAAAGCAATAAAAAAATCAATAAAAGTACAGGAGCAGTGAGTGAAAGGGAGAAAAGCAATAAAAAAGAGAAATAGGAAAGAATCCAAAGCTGGCAAGAGCTTCGAACGCAGTTAGGACAGAGAAATTGGAAATAAAAGTACTTAGTTTTTTTTTTTTTGTAGAGTAAGAATCCAAAGCTTGCAAGCGCGTCAACTCCTCCAGGTCCCCCAACGCCAGCGGCTCCCTCTTGCCGGACAACGGCGGCAGAGGTTAGCGACAGTGCGGCACCCTTGAGCTTCGATTTCTTCTTCCCCTTTCGCTTTGTCTTCACCTTTCGTTTCATCTTCCTCTACTTTTTCTTCAGCTGCGCCGCACCGCACCGCTTTTTCGGCCGCACCGCACCCGCAATAGCAGCCGCTACCGCTGCTTTCTCATATGCTCTGTCGCGATGCGGTTTGTGGCGGTCGGCCGCCGCACCGCACCGCTATTCCGCTATTGCGCGCAATAGCACCGCTATTGATAACTATGGTGCCTACAAGTCACTACATAGGGCGACGAATCCTCAAGTTCAGGAGGAGATATTCAGTGACCTTTGGAAGCTTCGTATCCCATGCAAGGCCACTTGTTTCGCTTGGAGGTTATTGAGAGATAGACTGCCTACTAAGAAAAATCTGGCCCTCAGAAATGTCACTTTGGGTGATCATACCTGCCCATTCTGCTGCAGTTCTGATGAGGATGCATCACGTTTTCTTTAGTTGTCACAAGATTATGCCGCTATGGTGGGAATATTTGGGATGGCTTAGTGTGGTTGGGGCCTCCCCGATTAACCCCAGTGAACACTTTTGCCAGCATAGTTACTGCAAGCTCCCGGGCCTAAAAGTTCAGCGGTGGTATACCTGGTGGATTGCTCTCACATAGACCATCTGGTCTCACCGCAATAGGATAATATTCCATAATGAGAGTTTTAATGGACCTAAGTTGTTGGAGGATGCTATATTTTTTTGTTGGTCATGGCTAGCAAACTTAGAGAAAGGCTTCGATACTCCTTTCTACATCTGGTCTAGCCATATCAAAGATAGTTTTGTTTGTAGTGGAGGTTGTAACTAGGATTTTGTCCATCAAGTGGGGCTCTAGCTTGCTCTTTGGCACCCTAATTCAGATCTTTCATGTATTAGGTTGCCAAAGCTTTGCTAGCTTATTGTTGGTTTCTGTTTTCTTTAGTACCTCTTGTACTTATTTTCATATATATATATATATATATATATAATTTACTTTTGCCGATAAAAAAAAAAGACAAAAGAGATGAAAAATAAGCTAGAATAAAAGAGGGGTGAAAGGAGGAGGGAAACAATGAAGAGGAAAAAAATTAAAAAAGGGAACGACAGAAACATAGAAATACTAATGGGTTTAACTCTCCACCAAACTTATAGCTTTTCTTCACTCCGTCCTAAGACATACTGTCCGCCAATATATATCCCACTCCATTAGGTCTTGTTTAACTATCTTTCCTTAGGTAAGTTTCGGTTGACCTCTACCTCTCTTTGTGTCGAGCTCTTGGTAACAAACTTTTGTTCTTAGGGGAGTATCCAGTGATCGTCTCATAACGTGTCAAAACCACCTCAATCTATGTTCCCTCATCTTTTCACACACCGGTATTACTACTACCTTTCGTCGAATATCTTTATTTCTTATCTTATCTATCTTCGTATAACCACACATCCACCTTAACATCCTCATTTCTGCTACCCCTATTTTATGTTCATGTTGCCTATGTGCTGGTCAGCATTCCGCTCCATATAACATTGCCGGTCTTACAGCTCAACATCAACATCAACATCAACAACACCTTTAACCCAAGTTAATTGGAGTCGGTGGTAGATGAACTTAATGATAAATCGGAAATGAGACAAAGAAAGAGAAAGGGGAAGAAAAAAATGGAAATAAGACAAAAGAGAGAAAAAAAGCTAAAATAAAAAAAGGGTGAAAGGAAGAAGGTAGAAAAGAAGAGGAAAAGAACTAGAACAAGAGAACGACTGGAACATAGAATTACTATTGGGTTTAATCCTCCATCAAGCTTATAGCTTTTCTCCACTCCGTCCTAAGACATACCGTCCGCCAATCTATATTGTCGGTCTTACAGTTGTTCTATAGAATTTTCCTTTTAGCTTAAGGAGAATTTTGCGGTTACCCAAAAACCCCGATGCACTCCGCCATTTCATCCACCCTGCTCTGATTCTATGATTTACATGTTCATCAATCTCACTACCTTTTTACAAAATTGATCCAAAGTATCTAAAAACATCTTTCTTGGGTACCTCGTGACCAAGTAGATGAAATGATCTTTCTTGAATTCAGAATTACTTATGTATAAGTATTTGAGTAGGGGAGTTCCTTAGTCTTACATAAAGAATTAAAGATTATTCATTTTCAAATTTCTTGGCATAGTGATGTGCTAGAGATATTAAACTAATATTGTGTTCTCTCAAATTATTTTGATCTCTGTAATTTCTGATTTGCGGTTATTGAGGGACCTAATAATTTGATAATAAAAGACCAGGTTCTCTGGCGGCTGTACTAATAATAGTAGTTTGATGCAGCACTTGGATTTTGAACCAGTTCAAACTGAACGGCCAGGAGAGTTAACTGCTTACTACAAAATTGCACGTAAGAGTTTTCTTCATGGTTTCCTTGTGTTCTCTATTTAAAAAGAATATTCAATTGATTCCATCATCAGGTCATTACAAGTGGGCTCTAGATCAACTGTTCTACAAGCATAACTTCCGCCATGTGATCATCCTTGAAGGTGAAATGGGCTATATCTTTTCAACAGTATGCATTTTTTAAGGCTTAATTATTAATTTGGTCCCTTAATTATTTTCAAAAAGCTCAATTAGGCCCCCCTATTTTAGAACGCTCCTATCAGGTCCTCTAATTTTAAAAAATGCCCCTATCATATCTTTTCCGTCCAATTAAATTAACGCTGTTAAGATGTGAATTGTGACAGTTTTCCTTATGAATGGTGGCTGTTTTTAACCGCCACTACATTTATTATTATTATTTTAATAAATAAAAAGCTTCCCCTTGTATTTTTTCTCACCTTCACCACCATCATGTACAACAATAAGAACCACAATCCAATTTTCAGAACCAAAACTGCAATCAGAATCCTAAAAAATGTAATCAGAACCCTAACCACCCCAAATCAATCATAATCAGAACTCTAACCATCCTAAGGACCACCACAGCCACAATGGTGGCGGTGCACGTCGTTACCATTACCAGAGGTCATCTTCATCCCTTTCTCTCCCTTGTGCACGTTGCTGAATCTCGCCAGTGCCAAGGTGGATGTGGTGGACCTCATCGGCGCCCACAAATTGCAGTGAGGAACGATGGTGCGATGGTGGTGGTGTTGTGTTTTAAAACACAAATCAAAACCCCTAAACACGTAATAGGGATGTGTAACAAAGGGATGTGACCAAGGCTGGAGGGGTTTTGCCGATTTGATGGTGAAGAGGACTCGCCGGTTGCTAGCATGGCAGTGCCTGAGAGCGACTTGGAGGAATTGGAGGACGAGGCTTTGTTTGGTGGTGATGATGGAGTTTGAGGGTTTCAGCTTGGCAAGGGCCTTTGACAACGCATCCAATTAGGATTTTAAAATTTTGTTTCACTTTTTTTTTTTAAATTTTATATATATATATATATATTTTATAAATTTTAAATTAATAATAAATATAGTGGTGCCACTATCATAACAAAAACCGATGGAATTCTCAAATCTAATGATGTCAACTTCAAATGGACGGAAATGACTTAATTGAGCCACTTTTTAAAATTAGAGGTCATGATTGCAGCGTTAGGAAATAGAGGGACCTAATTGAGCTTTTAAAATAATTAAGGAACCAAATTAATAATTAAGCTTTCTTTTTAATCTTTCTATCATTGGTAAAAACATGGAAGCTAATACAACAACTTTATCGAATCTCAGATGACATGGAAATAGCACCTGATTTCTTTGATTATTTTGAAGCTGCAGCAACTCTCCTTGACAAGGATAAGTATGTGTTCTAGAAGCGCAAAATGCTGAATTTATTTTCTTTTGATTCACTACACTAGTTTTCTAAGACTTCTGGATCTCTGTTGATAATTTTTCTTTTCTAGATCCATTATGGCTGTTTCCTCATGGAATGACAATGGACAAAGGCAGTTTGTACATGATCCATGTAAGTTTATTCGTCTGTAGGTTTCGTTTATAACACTCACAACTCACAAGTTTGTCTCTAATTTATTTTCTAATAAAATTTGAATTATGATCAGATCATAGGTGATAATGTGATAGGCTATTGCTTCCTGATTTTTCTCCATGATTGTGGTCGATTTGGTTTCCTCTTTGTGACTAATTCTGTCTATAAATCAATGGCTGTACTATTTAAAAAGATATAGAGAAATAAAAGATTTCCTTCTCTTTTTTGATATGGTATCAAAGCTTTGGCTCTGAACCTTGCTATCTCCAATGGTGAAAATGGCAATGACCAGTGCCAATTCATTCTCTTCATTCACCAACCACAAGTGGAACTACAACACCACCTCTAGTGAATGATCATGTGGAGCCTCAAACCAGAGGTCTGCCACACTGATGAAGACCCAGAAAAATTCTAATAAGAAAGAAATGCTTTCCAAATGAACTTCGAAATAGAACTTTTCGAAAATGTAAAAGACTAAAATGAGTCTTTTGAAACATAAAGGACAACATAAAACACAAAAACATAAAGGACCAAAATGATAATTTAGCCTATTTGATTCCTCTTGTTTTAAGTTTCATGAATTGAACTTAGGGAGGATGATTGGCAATGCTAGAGAAATCAATGAACTCTATGTACTTGAAGATGAAAGCGACTTGAGTGAACTAAATCAAAGTACAAGCCTAAACTCTGTTTTTTTTCTAGGATAAAGAAATAATGCTATAGAACTATAGGCTAGACTACCAAGCTTCAACTATCAACTTTATGAAACATTTGTTTTCTGAATTTTTTGAAAAACAAATGTCCATCTCTTAATTTTGAAAATTTTCAATTGGCTAAGCATCACTGTTTCCCTTATTTCCCTTTACTTTACAAAGTGTCTAGCCTCTTTACCATCATCCATAGTGATGTTTAGGGACCTAGTAGAGATTTTACCCCTTTGAGTAAACGATGATGTTATGCCTTTATTGATGACCATACTAGGTTTGACTTGGGTGTACTTAATGAGGAAAAAATTGAAGTGGAATCAATTCGATTTTTTTTTTTTTTTTTGAAATGATAAACACTCAATTTCTGAAAACAATTCAAATTTTCAGAGGTGACAATGGGAAAGGATTTTTCAATAAAAACTTGAGAAATTTTTTCATAGAAAATGGAATTGTACATCAAAGCACTTGTATTGATATGCCCCAACAAAATGAGGTGGCTAAAAGGAAAAATAAGCACCTTGTGGAGGTAGCTTAAGCTTTATTCTTTCAAAACATGGTTCTTAATACCTTCGGGGAGAAGCCATATTAACAACAACCTACTTAATTAATAGAGTTCTTGAATTTCAAAACTCCTTTAGACGTATTTGTAAATTATTTTTCCCAAAACAAGTTGTCATCAACTCTATCCCTAAAAGTACTTGAGTGTAGTTCACTGTTTTTGTTCACCACCATGAACCAAACCAAAATAAACCAAGTCCTTAAGCTGAGAGGAGTGTTCATTGGGTAAGTCTTTATACCCTCAACCTAGCTCTAGATACCATGTAAAATGAGAGAATATATAGAGGGATAATAGACCAAATTCATGTGTCAAAGTACACAGAGATGCTCTATTATATAGTGGTCATTACAATAAATACTGATAATGACAGGATATTCAGTTTCCTCTGAATCAGATATGTTTCCTATAAATCAGATCCTAATAAATCTATAGTTCTATACATTAAATATTTCTGATTCTCAACACATTCCGTAGTGGAGACTCAAAAAAGTAAGTTTTCATTGAAGCTCCACCTAGGTTTGAACAAGAGTATAGTCCAAAGGTCTGTAAGTTTTCATTGATGCTGCATAGGGATATTACCAAGGTCAAACAGATCACTCTATGTCAAGCACTCATCTAAAGGGAAGTTTGTTATTCTAATTATCTATGTTTGATGATAGTATCCTTACAAGAGATGACTTATTGTTGGAGATAAATAAATTAAAAAAATCACTTTCAACAAAATTTGAGATAAAGGATTGGGGTCATTAAGTTACTTTCTTGGAATGGAAGTGGCTAGGTTGAAAAAGGGAATTGTACTATCCCAAAGGAAGTACAACCTTGATTAGCATGAGTGGATGTGGACCAGTTGACACACCATTGATCTTAATAAGAAACTTGGAGATGATGTGGATACTGGCCACTATCAAAGACTTATAGGGAAGTTGATTTACTTATCCCATACAAGACCTTATTGCTTTTGCAGCATGTCTTCTAAGTCTATTCATGCATTTTCCCTAGGAATAACATCTTGACGCAGCCTATAGAATCTTATGTGTTGGAGTACAAGTGTGAGGTAAAGTCTCACATTGGATAGAAATAGAAAAGTTGAGCACCATATAAGTGAGGAGAAGACCCATAAACCTAGCCTTAAGGTTTTGGTTTAAAGTGTGGTGTCTAGTTCACTTATATGGTTACTCATGACCCATTGGTGTAAATCTCTCCTATATTTACCCCCTTCGATTTCCCAACAATTAGTATCAGAGCCTGGTTCGACTTGGTGACCGGCTCAGACAAGTAAGAAAGTGGTTGTGGATCCATGGACATGGAGATCCGTTGTATCGAAAGTCTTCTTAGTGGATGAGTCCATACATAGAGGCCAGGCAGCGGGTCTTGCAAGTGTTGCAACGGCACAAGGTACTAGAGCATACTGGCGGCAATGGCTAGATGAGCCAGGACAGCCATGGTTAAGCTCTAAGGGTCACCATTGGATACTTGTGAATTGAAAAATGGCTTCCGCTCAAGGGGGAGGCTACCATATGGGAGAGACTCACACTTGAGGGGGAGATTGTTGGAGTACAAGTGTGAGGTAAGGTCTCACATTGAATAGAAATAGAAAAGTTGAGCACCATATAAGTGAGGAGAAGACCCATAAACCTGAGCCTTAAGGTTTTGGGTTAAAGTGTGGTGTCTAGTTCACTTATATGATTACTCATGACCCATTGGTGTAAATCTCCCCGATATTTACCCCCCTCGATTTCCCAACAATATGGTACTTCCAAAGTGCTCCAGGGAAAAAGGTATGTTTTTTTCCTTTTCTTAAAAAAAGTCAATGATGTTGACTGGGTAGGTTCAACCATTCTATTTCCTATTAATCAATAATTGATTAATCTTGTAATCGATACTGATTAATAGGAAAAAAATATTCTATTAATAAATACAATATCAAGAATTATCAAAACATAATCTCACATATAGAGGGTCTACTTTAGGGTATTGTACCTTTGTGTATGGCAACCTTGTCACACAGTAAAGTACAGAACAAAATATAGTTGCTAAAAGTAGTATTGAATGTAAATATAGATCAAGGACCCAAGGAATTTGTGAGATGATGTGGCTAAAAATAGTTCTAGAGGAATTGAAACTTTATAGTATCAATTGACCCATAAAGTTGTATTGTGATATCAAGGCTGGAATAAACATTGCACAAAATCTAGTGCAACATAACAAAACTAGAATTCTAACCTCATTACAAAAAGCATCGAAAGATGTGAATTGGTTTCATTCCATGAAGGAGGGGATGAAAGCACTTAAAAGAAATGGAACATGGGAGAGTGTTGACAAACCATATGACCAAAGACTAGTGGGATCCAGATGGATTTACACGATCAAGCATTAATCAGATGGTACTCTTGATTGATGCAAAGCAAGACTAGTGGTAAAGGGATATACTTAGACATATGGCACTGATTATGAGGAGATGTTTGCCTCGATAGAAAAGATGAATTCTACTCTCTGTTGTTGCCCGCTTTGGGTGGGAAATCGAGCAATTTGATGTCAGGAATGCTTTTTTGCATGGAGACTTAGAGATGTCCATGGAGATTCCCCCAGGTTTTAGCTCCTTCAGTGGATCAAATAAGGTATGCAGGCTAAAGAAGGCTTTATATGGGTTAAAATAGTCACCACGAGCTTGGTGCAGAAGATTCACAAAAACAATGATGTCCATGGGTTATAAGCAAATCCAAGGAGATCATACAGTTTTTCTAAAACATTCCCCAGGAGGTAATTCACTGTTCTACTTGTGTATGTTGATGATATAATCATAACAAGAAATGACCCAATTGAGATGTGACTACTAAAAAAGAAGTTAGCTGCAAAATTTGAAATTAAGGACCTAGGAAAGCTAAGGTATTTCCTAGGGATTAAGGAGGCATACTCAAAGGAAGGTGTTTTCATCTCATTGAAAATATGTGCTTGACTTCTTAAGGAGACATACAAACTTGGGTGTAGATCCATTGGTGTTCCCATTTTATTAAAATCATAGAATGTGTAATGAGGAAGAAAGGGCCAAGGTTGATGAGGCCTAGTATCAGAGACTTAGAGGGAAGCTTATATACTTTGCTCACACCAAGCCTGATCTAGCATATGCAGTTAGTGTTGTAAGCCAATTCATGCATGATCGAAGAGAAGAACACACATTGACTGTAAACTTATACTTCAATTTCTCAAAGGTATTCTAAGGAGTAGGCTCTTGTTTATATGGGAGGCAATCTGACTTTGATGTAAACTATGCGGGATCAGTAACCGGTAGGAGTTCCACATCAGGGTATTACATGTTTTTTTTGGTGGGAACCTTGTAACGTGGAGTAGTAAGAAGCAACATGTTGCTCGGTCAAGTGCTGAAGGAGAGTTTCGAGCTATGGCCCTAGGAATGTGTGAAGTATTACAGATAAAGATTGTTCTAGATTATTTGAACATAAGGTATGAAGGCTCCATGAAATTGTTCTGTGACAACGAATTGACTATCAATATTGCCCATAATCTGGTCCAACATGACAAGACTAAGCATATTTTGATAGACCGACATTTCATTAAAGAGAAGTTAGATAGTGGGTTGATGACAACTACATATGTTCCTTCTGGGCATCAGTTAACAAATGTATTAACCAAAGGATTATCAACTAAGTGTTTCTTATAGCTTACTTCCAAGATAGGAATGATTGGTATCCATTCACCAGCTTGACGAGGGTGTTGTAAATATTTAAAGTTTCCTAATTTCATATGAAATATTCTTTGAATATCATTTGAAATTTATAATTATTAAGGTAGATATTATTCATGTGAGAAGAGAGACACAAATAATTTTTGAATTTGCTTGAGTGATGATTCCACCCTGCAGAATGGACTTTTTTATATTCAAGAGAATTACAAAGATAATTATGCCAAAGCAATTTACAAGAGAACAATTAAGATACCACTACTTCCTGTAATGTATTGAACCTAGCTATAACAAGTAACTAGGCAACTTGGAAAATCATTAAAGTTCTTATCTCCTAAATTATTCCAATATTCATATTTCCAACAATTCCCGTTTTTTCCTGATTATCATTGATTAGTCTCAGTCTATATAAGAGCAGTAGCGTTTGTACTTAAAAATCAGAAAATAATATTCATTTTTCTCATATTTTAAGTGGTACAATAGGGAAAGGAAAATGCGTTGGTTACTATAATTTTTATCTTCATTTTTCATAAAAATAAAGAAGGTTGAGGATGGCATATACTTTTCTTTGAAGGGATCATTCTTTTTTCTACAGCAATGGTAATTTCAGGACCTCCTTGTTCCACTGCTGGCCTATGGAAGCCTTCAGCCTTTGCCTTCCATGCTCATAATTTTCTTTTTAAATTCACTCAAACACTTAAAAAAACAGGATTTCAATGCATATTTATTTGGTTTTATCAACACATGTGAAATAATCTTACCTGCATAGTAATGAGTTTCTAAACATGAGATCATATACTTCCTCTGTTAACTTTTACATGTATGATGTGTCTAAAATAAATTTATGTTCTTGAAAATATTATGTTGTCTTGGAAGATCTCTGCTACTATTCTGATGAATTTTGTTTGATCTAATCTGCAGATGAACTTTATCGCTCAGACTTCTTTCCTGGATTAGGATGGATGCTGGGCAGATCTACATGGGATGAGCTATCACCTAAATGGCCAAAAGCATATCCTTAATATTTCATTCATTCTTGTTTGTTTCTGTCATTTTTGTTTATTGGGAGTATTCCGAATAAGGAACTCTTGGTAAAAAATATTTACCATATAAGAGTACTAATTCTTAGAATTTGGACTTAAGGCCCAATTCAATCCCACAAAACCAATGTATAAGATGAGGATGGTGCAGTCCCGTTGAGAGGTGATGTGCGTCAACGTTTGGGTGGGGCGTCCAGACGTGGTGCAAGTCGGGTTTGGGCTCGCGATGGCATTTTTTTAGTGTCGAGGTTGCAAAGAGGTAGGTTGGGTGCAAAATGTGAATAGGGTTGTGCGTTGAGAAGGTATTTGGGAACGAAGAGGTTTCTGGCCTAAATTTTAGAATTGGGCTGGGTTTGGGTCAGGTCATGCAACCCAACCCATTTCTCTTTTTTTTTAAATTTTTTTCTTGAGAGCAGTGGGCTGCTTATGGACCGGGTCAACTGTCCCAACCGATTTCTTAATAAAATTTTAGGGTTTTCCCTTTTTTTGTTTGGGCCTAGATCAGGTCAAATGACCCAACTAGGTCATCTTCTTTTGGACAGAGTTGCACCCATGGTGCGCCATGAAAAATCCGCAAGGCCACCGATGTTGTATGGCGGCCGGTAGGATTTCCGCCACTGCCTTCCGCCATGGCACTGTCATGGCCGTTTTTTTTAACACGATTACACCCAGATATAGACATCTAGGGCATGGACAAATAAGGGTGGCCCAATAATAGATCTAAGATAAGCTTTGATACTTTCTTAGAATTTGCTCTTAAGGCTCGACTCAATCCCACAAAATGACGAAAGGTGAGGACTGCAAGCCTTATAAGGACTACATTGGCCATATCTCTAATTGGCGTGGGAATTCAACACCAATTTAGTCAAGCTATAAATTGTACATAGTCATGTCAGGTGCTAATTTTTCCTTCACAGTGATTTTTTTGAAGGGATATTGATAGGGACTTAGGTAATATGGGGTGCCTAAGTCTCACATTGAGTAAATCTGAAATGCTCGGTGGAGACCTTAAGTAGTTGGTTCTCTCTCCTTAATAGCTAGCTTTTAAGGGAGGGTTCCCACGTGATTGGGTGGTTATCAATTGGTATTAGAATCTTTCATCATGTATCTCAGATTAAACAAGCAATGCACGTGATGACATCAACATTGTAGTTTTTGCTTGGGACTTGTCAAAGGACTAGTGCACAGCCAGATCGTGTGGGCTCTCTAACTACAATAGCTAGCTTTTGTAGTGTGACTCTCCCAAGCTTCTTATAAGATTTCCTTATTTAGGATTTACCCTTGTTTAATTTCTGTAAATATATTTGTACATAAATTTTTCTTTTACAAAATTTCACTTACTGGGATGACTGGTTGAGACTTAAAGAGAATCACAAAGGACGACAGTTTATCCGGCCCAAAGTATGCAGAACATATAATTTTGGTGAGCATGTAAGTTTGCTAATTGTACTCAGAAGATTGACCTTTTATACCAATAATTTATATTCTGTAGAATCTTTGCAGGCTATCAATCTCATAATTTAAAGAATATTTATTGGTATAGTAAAAACCAATAAATTTGTGCTGCGTGATAGACTTTTTCTTTACAGATGGCATGGATTCATGGGTAATCTGGAGTAGGATACATTTATTTATGCTAAATGTTTTTTTTGCATAGTCATTGACTGAAGGTCATGATGTTTGCTACAGAATAAGATTTTTGTTGTGTTGGATAATCGCTTCTATATGTTGTGTTTCTAGAACTTTTAGCAGCAAAAATCAGACATCTATCTGTCCTTTTAGCTTATTTATTGTATTCAATTACTGGTTTCTTCAATTGGGTGCCTTTGTCTGTTCATTCTTGTAAGCATTACGTCTTGTATTTTCTGTTTTTGTTATGTTTTTTTAGGAGAATATTGCATTGTCCTTAGTGTAGCTTATCCTTCCATTTATTAAAATGATATAGAGAGCTATAAAAAGTTAAAACAGATATCATGGGTTGTCTATTTTACTGTTTGAACTTTCCATTTACTCTAAAATCCTTGTTCGTGAGTTTTGTTCATGCAATTTTTACAAGTCCTGTAATCTTTACAGGGTTCTAGTTTGGGACAGTTTTTTAAGAAATTTCTTGAGCCAATCAAGCTGAATGATGTCAAGGTACACCTCTTTATGAAATAATAGAGTCTTAAATATGTTTCTTATTATTAGAATGATGTTATTTCACTTTGGGTTTTTGGAAGGTTGATTGGAAATCAATGGATTTGAGCTATTTACTGGAGGTGAGTTGCTGCATTCAGTTTAGTGTCCGAGCATTTGTTAATGAATGCTGTAATGGTATGTGAATTTTGTTTTGCCGTTTCCAGGATAAATATTCTATGCACTTTGTGAACATTGTTAAGAAAGCTACACCTGTCTATGGAGCTGACATGGTTCTAAAGGCATATAATATAGATGGCGATGTGCGTATCAAATATAAAGATCAGTCAGACTTTGAAAACATTGCTCGCCAATTTGGTATATTTCAAGAGTGGAAGGTAATTCAACTATTTTTATTCTTTACTTTTAAAAGGCAAATGCATCATATTATGCAATGGAGAGTCCTGAATTTCAATGTCTGATTATACACTGGATTAGTTTTAAAATCCAACTACCCTAGTCTGAGTCCTGGATGAAATTTGAAACAAAAAGCTAGGTTAGAATGTGTCTATACATATTAGAAGGCTGTGAGTTCTGCATCAGAAGTCAGGCATGCAAGTGGATCAAAGGTTAAAGATTCCTTAGAAGTTTTCCATTTGTTTGGTTGGGTAGGATGGTGAATAGTAAATACAGTAATTTTAATCGAAGCCTGAATATATTTGAGAATACTTTTAAGATGTGTGGCGTGTAGGTGAATATATTATTGGTTTCATCGGATCATGCATGTTGATTGTATGTGGTGTAGCTGTGCGTAACCACCCTCGTCTATGTTTCCCATCTGCTTTTTTATGCCTTTTTCTTCTTGTGGATAGATCTAATTTTGTGCTACATTTCCCCCTTGCATTTGACCATTTCCAGGATGGTGTGCCCAGGACAGCCTATAAAGGAGTAGTCGTTTTCAGATATCAAACCTCACGACGTATATTCCTTGTTGGTCCAGAATATTTGAAGCTACTTCAGATCGAAGAGTCTTAATGTTGGATGAGGAAGAGAAATATCCACAATGTAAGAGTAGTTGTTTTCAGATATCAACGAAGTGTTGCGGAGTTATTGATATTGAGCTTAAAGTAACATACGATAGGGATAGTTCTCATTGTCAAATCCAGTGCCTTAAAGAGGTTATGATCTCCGCTTTAAGCGCTAAAAAATGCATACCAGAATGCGCTGGAACAAAATTATGGCCACCATCCCGATTATTTTTTCGAGAGTGGAAATTTTGTCTAATGATGCCGTGAGGTCCTAGCGTGGCCATGGGAATCTCATATATCCATATTCTTCATTCATGTGATAGAAAACTCTACTTTTAAAGGCATTGTAGATTTGCACTCTCGAATAAAAACATTTTGGCCATTCACACTTCTATTTTTTTCTTCTTTCAATAATGCTTTTTAGTGTGGTTTTATTGTTTTGAAGTTTATATTCCAAGTATAAATTCGTACACTCTATAATTAAATTTTTGGAAGTCTATTTATTACACATTCTGCTATTAAACTTTTGGAAATTTATTTGCATACTTTGGAATTAAACTTTAAAGGTTTATTTATCAATATTCCAAAAATAACATTTCAGATATCTCTATTTCTATAGTTTTGGAAACATAATCAAGAAACATGGTTATATCTTATTAGAGCATCTCCAATGTTGGCTGCTTAATTTTTTTTTATCATTAAAGATAATTTATGTCATATTAGATTGCTTAAAATTATGTCTCGGTTGCTTATTAGTAAACAAATATTTTGGATATGATATTGTAGAGACCAATTAACGTAAGGCAACAAAAAATTCGAAGTGAGTTTTTTAAATTTTACCCATTGTTTAGACCTTTGAATGTGTAACAAATAGAGCTTGTAGTTTAATTCTGAAATGTTTAATAAATAGATTTTTTTGTGTAACAATTTTTCTAAGTTTAATCTTGAAATATAATTAACTTTGGAAGACATTTTTACAAAATTTTGAAAACTAAATTATGAAAGATAAACTAATAGAGAAAGGAAGACAAACTAACAACGGGAGAGAATTAGTAGTATTCTTGGGGGAAATGAGGGTGAATAGCAAAAGAAGTGGAAAAAAAACTATAACGTGTACTTAATTTAAGCCTATTATGAATTCAGCCATAGGAGAGAAAAACAATGGAGAGTTCTGCGAGGTTTTTGGTCCTCAACGTAAGGCTTCTAATGAGAAAGAAGACCTACTCGATCATAGTACTGAAAACATCAAAGCGAGAAAGGATGTTGGCTCTGATCATCTGATAAAGGTGGAGGAAGGTTCTAGTTTACAAGGAGGTTGCAGCAAATACATGTTTACTTGTGTTAATACGTATGAGAATATCAATGTGAGGGACCGAAAGAGCATTTTTCAAAGAATAAATTTTGCAAAGAAACGGTGAAGGAGTTTTCACTATATCCTGACATAAGGTATGGTGTTTGATAAGAAGTTTGAGGAATGGAGTGACTCATGGGGAAAATACTTGGTGTTTCATCTTTTGGGTAAAAAAGTGAGTTTTAGGTAATGGAGACCAAATTCAAAAAAGAGTGAGCAAAATCAAGTAATATTCATATCATCAGCATGCCTAGGAACTACTATATTGTAGTTTTCTCGTCATAAGAGGATTACAAACATGCCTTTGTTCTTGACCATTATTTCATTTATTTATTAGTGAGAAGAGAATTACAAACATGTCTTTTTTTAGGGACTGTGGATGATAGTTGACCATTGTTTGTTAGTACAAAGGTGAAGACCATTCTTTTTGGCAAGTGTTAAGGAGGTGATGAAAGTCGTGGTGTGGGTTCGTGTTCCAGAGTCGCCTTTGGAGTTATACAACTGTTGTTTCTTGTGGTGAATGGAGTGTAAACTCAAAGTGTTTTCAAAGGTTGACAAATTGACATTCATTCATTCATGAGTTAATTTGCTAAAACTTGTGTGCAACTTGATTTATCGAGACGTCTGTCTCCTTAAAATATTGTTTAGATTTGCGTCTAAACCTTGTGTTATGAAGGTTTGCGTCTAAACATTGTTTATGACGGTTTGCATTCCATTTGCTTCAGATGCTGCATATATAGCGATAAGAAGAAAGGTTACATGAATTTTGGGTTAACAGTCCAAGTTAACGGGAGGTATTAATAACTCAATTTTTTTAGAGACTAAGATTGGTCAAACTTTTTTTGTTTTTTTGAAAGACCAAAAATAAACACATCAACATCAATATCAATAGCACCTTTAACCCAATTTAATTGAGGTCAATGGTAGATGAACCAAATGATAGATACGAGGAAGTTGAAAAAAAGGAATGGAAAGGGGAAAAAAAGGAAAATAAGACAAAAGAAAATAAAATAAGATAAAAGAAAAGAAGGGTGAAAGAAGGAGGGGGGAAATAAAGAGGAAAAGAACTAAAAATGGACTGTCTGAAACATAGAGATAATAACGAGTCTAACTTTGCACCAAACTTATAGCTTTTCTCCACTCCGTTCTAAGACACATTAGTCACCAATCTATAATTCACGTAATTAAGTTTTGTTTAATTACTTTTCCACAGGTAAGTTTCGGTCTACCTCTACCTCTCTTTGTGTCAAGCTATTGGTAACAAACTTTTGTTCTTATAGGAGCATCCAGGGGTCGTCTGATTATGTGCTCAAACCACCTCAATCTATGCTTTCTCATCTTTTCACTCACTAGTACCACACTCATTAGTACCACTACTACCTTTCGTCAAATATCTTTATTTTTTATTTTATCCATCTTCGTATAACCACACATCCACCTTAATATCCTCATTTATGTTATCATGTTTTATGTTCATGTTGCATATGTGTTGACTAACATTCAACTCCATATAATAATGCAGATCTTACAACTATTTTATAAAATTTTCCTTTTAACTTAAAAGACTAAAAATAGAAAATTAGATAAATAAAATTGGTAATTTTTTTTTTTAAAAATATGTAATTGTCATATCAACAATAATAGTTCACGTGACATCACAACTTAAAATGTTACATTATCACTTAACAACCCAAGTTAACAACAAAAGCTAAAAACAACAATTTTTTCAAAAAACCAAGACCCATTAATTTGTTTTAGGGATTAAAAGTAAAACTCGTATAAAATAATGATCTAAATAGTTAATTAACCCAAAAATTAAAAGGTGAATCTAAACATTGGAACCACACAAAAAGAACTTAGGTTTTACATCATCAAAGAATGTCTAATTCTTCAAGGATCAATGAATTAATAAACAGTGTAAATAATCTAATTGAACATAGCTATAATAAAAAATAGGGTTCAATTCAATTGAATACACACGTGTCTTGAAAGAGAACGAGAGAAACCTTAAAGTTAATTCACTTTTAAATTTGACTCAATATGAGCATATAGAAATAATAGTAATAAATCTATTGAAAATTATGGTGTAAAACCTAATCCCAAAAACTATTTGATTTGATTTTCCCTTAATTGATATTCTTGTTTTCTTGTTCTTTCTACCTAATCTGGTTATTTTTTATGGGGTGCAAGAAGCTTTAGCCCAACTATCATACATAGCACGTGTCGCTATTATTGTTGTAGCCATCCCAAAATCTTCTGGTCACCATACACCAGCCATTACTGTCATAAATTCGATAAATAAAGCAGATCATTTAACACTTTCGACTACGAATAGCAGGGTAACTAGGAAGTATATAAAGTTTCATAAATGAACCAGAAAATGAACGTTTTTCTTTACAGAAACAAAGTTTCTTGTTTCTCAATCTCAACCCCCGGAAAAGAGAGACAAAATAGAAAAGAAAATTTTAAAAGAGGGAAAAATTTTAAACAGCCGTAGATTGAAAACAATTAGAAGGTACACAAAACTTTTGAATTTATCATATCCTTAGGTCAGTTGTGCTTGGCATCGTCAACCTGTTTTGCTCCAACAGAGAAGAACTCAATGATCACTTCCAGTGGCATGCCCTTGGTTTCTGGAACTTTCAAAAAGACAAACACCCATGCTATGAAGCACGCGACAGCATAAATACCAAAAACACCAGCAAGGCCTAAAGAATTGAGCATAACTGGGAGTGTGTAGGTGACAATGATATCACAGATCCAAAAGGTAAGAGCACAAATGGCAATGCAGAGGCCACGAACTCGAGTGGGGAAGATCTCTGCACAAAGTATATTAGGAATTGGCCCAAATCCCATGACAAAGAAACAGAAATAGACAATAACACTAATGGTTGATATTGATGCATTTGCAGTTGTTCCCAAATCCACAAGACTCCCCAGAACTAATATGAGAAGAGCTACTATTAGGACGGGGATTGTACTGAGCAGCAAAGTCCTGCAGAAAGGAAAGAGCATACAGTATCATTAAGATGCATTGCAACTGAAAGAATACAAACAAGTACTGGGGAAAGATACAAGGAATCACATTGCTGGGTAAACTGCACAAAGAACAAAAATTATCTTGAAAACTGCAAGAATGACTAAACTTAAACAACCCAACACCAATGTAGCTTTGGCAGTGATAAATTTATTAATAGAGATAGCCATAGAATAGATATTTCATCAAACAACTTCTAGAGGAAAATAAAATAAGAAAAAAATGCATCTTATAGGTGTATAAAAAAATAAAAAAAGTGAAAGATATTTCGCATAGGAACATGAAAACAATACAAGTAAAAAATTGCACCTTATAGTTATACAGGAGGAAAAAAATAAAAAAGGAAAAAGGGGGGCACTGGGACCAGCAAAAATCTCATCAACATGAACATCTTAATCAGGCTTGATTCAGCAAAGAGTGAAAAAGTCAAATCCACCTGTTATAGATATCTATTCTAAACAGAATGATTTTAAAAATGCACGTGAAGGGGGGAAATGTAATAGAAATAATCTTTTCATAAGAGAACAGCCCAACAACTAGACCCACCTCTTTAAACATATTTCTTATTATTTGATAAAGAAGTCAATAGAAAATGGTAATGGGAAGATGAATACCTTCTGCCCGAAATATCCATGAGCCTCATGGCAACAGCTATACAAGGAAGCATCAACAAGGTTGTCACCGCACTAATAAGAAAGGACGAAGAAGTAGAACCAAGGCCTAGGCTTGAAAGAAGATAACCAACACCTGCCTGCTCAAGAATTTGAGGTGTATAGTAGAGGACCCCATTTATACCAGAGAACTGCACTCAAAGAGGATTCAAATGAGTCCAGCATAACTTTTCACAAGTAGCAGAGCCAGGCCTTATTGGTTGACATAAAGATTTTAAAGATTAGTTAATGAATAATAATTTATTGACTTAATTAGCTACTTGAGTGAATTAATTGTTCCCATACTGGAAATATTTTCATCAATAATTCTGTTTTTGCAATTTTTCCTTTTTTTATATAATAGAACATCACAAGCATATGTGACTCTATAGTAACTCCACCTGCTATTAGACAACTTCCAAACCAAAAAGCAGATCTTTTTAGGAAAATGTTTAGCTTGATCTTACAAATTGCCTCAGCTTTGGAGTTAAAGGAGTTTTTTCTGCAGGTAAGTAAAATCAGTAACTCAACCCATAAAGTAAAATTTATTGAAGCAAATTATTCATGTGAAATTTTGAAAAATGAAAACTCTATTGATTATATAGAATGATATAATTTTTTTTTGCGGTAATGAAGAAAGAGCTTCAATCAATCCCTTTGGTATTTTCTTTTCTAGGCCATAAATATAGGAAATCCAATCAAGATTCAATAATGATCTAGTATGGCCATATAATTTTTTACACAAATTCATCAAAGTTGGATTTGGTATCATATATCATTAACTTAGAGATACGATGTAATTTATTTTTACTTTATTAAAAAAGAACCCTCTTTTTAGTCTCAAATTCCTAAAATGTGTTATCAACTAAATCTAATTGGAATAATCTAATCATAATGAACAAAGAAAATGTTTTAAAACATTTGGGATTCACAATTTCATTTATGTGTATAAAAAAAATATCCAGTAATTTTGCTTGTTTTACCAAAACAGAACTCAAAGTATTGTTCAAATCCAATGCAATTTGGTTAGAATCATTTTCATAGTATTTAAGCTTAAGCTGTCAGGTGAAAGAACAAGACTGATTTTATATTTAACACCAACTAAAACAATTTCGCCCACATAACTTTTCAAATAACATCTCAAATTTAATCCTTTTTTTTTTCTTTTCAAAATGCACTCTTCTACAAACTAACAGTTGCAAAAGTAATTCTCTTCAAATATTAAAAATCTCAGTCACAGTAAAATCTCAAACAAACTCATTTGTTGAAGCTCAGATAGACAGTAAGGACAGTTGAAAATGGGAAAGAGACTATTTAAGATGAATTGCTTGAGATAGATACAAACGACTAACAACTATTTATATAGCACAACACTACAACTAATACAAGCCGTAGCCCAATTAGATTATTAAAATTAGAAAACTCCTTAAACCCTCACAGTCCTTAAATTCTAACAAACACAATAGAGAGGACATCTTATCGTATAAAATATATTCTTAAGCTGTATGAAAAATTGCACAGGTGAAACAGTGTTATAGGATGACAATAAATCTGTCCTTGCCTGTTCAGCATTTTTAAGAAGGCAGACAAGAAGAAAAAAAAAAAAGCACCACTAGCCACCACTTGGATACAACACAATGACTGCTTTCATCAAAAGGCAAGGAAACAAAGTACTAAAGTGCAATATTACAACAGATGGGAATGGGAAAAAAACAGATATTAAAAATATGTCATTACCTGCTGAAGAATTTGCATTCCCACCCCCACAATCAATGCATGCTTCACCCCAGGTTCAAAAAGTTCACTCCAACTTGGCCCTTTTGCAATTGTTTCAGATGGATGAATCATAGCTGGTCCAACTGGCTGTTGACACATAAGGTCCTTGTTATAAAGGGCTGACTGACTCACCAGAGCAGCAGCCTGTACAACCTCACTATCAGTTGGTAAATCACCACCAGGGAGTGAAACCACAGACCCACGTCTAGTTCCAGAACCACCATCTTGGTGTAAATATATTCTCTGGAAGCCACCTTCCTTCTTTCCATCTGGGCCCTCTCTTTCAGACCATTTCCATGCTAGCTGCCAACCACCACCAATCCCAGTACTACCAGTGGGTTCTCCTGCATTTCCATGTAAAAGACTACCTTGCCTCATGCTTGAAAGGTTACTATGGGCAGGAGGAGTTATGTCCTTATCCATACATGTTGTTTGACGTGAGATCAATGGACTCTGCAAATTGTCATCAGAATCACCAGCAGCAGCATCAGAGACATAATCATCACCCTCTCTGGCTAGGCTTTCCTCATCCCAATCTTCATTCCTTGGCTGATTTCCCCCAACACTAAACATACTCCCAAAGTGTGGAAAAAGGGTGCTTCGCATGCTTCCCGTTTCCGGGAGCTTCTCATGGATACTACCAAAGAGGGTCACTAGAGGGTCCACAAGACCGCTCTGATTTGCCATGCTTCCTTTCCTAGATACAAGGCCAACAGAATTTTGTCCAGCAACAGGTCTAGCAACCCAGGACTGACCTTGTTCCGGTCCATACAACTTAATTTGATCTTTTTCTCTGGATTGATCCTCTTCATCAGCAAGTTCATTGGCTGGACCAATTATATACTCTTCTATGGTTGTATCACTCCCAACTCCAAGACCCTCAACCAGTAAAGCCATTTCACCTGTCCATGCCCAATGACAATTATTATCAAAGTCATGCTTATATACTCATTAATTACTGCAGTAGAAACAAAAGAAAGTAAACAATTTGAAGTTAGCAGTAATATCCAAAGCCCGAATCCACAAAGGATCAAAATCAACTACATCTATGTGCATCTATATCAAGAGAATGGAAAAAGTAAAAATAAAAAGATTATCAACAGTTAATATAAACTGAAGCTTCTAACATGATGTAAATATACACTTTAAATTATATGCATTATTGGTGTCAAACATTGTTACATAGACATCCAATAGGAATTCACCCTTTTAGTACATCATCTTATTCATTGACATGATGAGGTGATAGGGTGAATTTTCTGTTGGATGTTTGTCTAAAAATGTTTTACACTAAGTGTGCAAGCACACACACATATAATTTGATGTTTAAAGCACCCCCCTCTTTAAAACATGCATGAAAAATCAATCACTGTCAGAGTCAGACCACACTGGTAACAATCTATCGTTCAATGTCAATTCTTGTTCGCCATCGCAAATGAACAGTGATTTTTTTTTGCAAACTGGAATAGATCAGGCTCATAGAATACATATATATAATTACCCATAAGTGAACAGCTGAATGTCCAGCGTATAGCCAGCTAAAGTCTAATTTGAACATCCAGAGTAGTAAAGCATGAAAAAAAATGAAGACTAGACACGTAACTAACCGGAAACATCTTCCCTTCCACGAAGGCGCTGCAAAACCTTCTTGGCCTCAAGCATTCGGCCCTTACTGACAAGCCATCTGGGAGACTCAGGCAAGAACAACAGTGTGAGTGCAAAGAAAATAAGAGAAGGGATTGAAAGAACACCCAACATGATTCTCCAGCTTGGCGCCTTCATCAGTGACATCCCAAACACCATACAGTAGGAGAAAAACATTCCCAAAGAACCAGTGAACTGTGGAAGTGTATTGAGTAATCCCCTAATCTCAGGAGGAGCTGTCTCAGATATGTAAAGAGGCACCAAGGTAACTGCTAAACCAATTCCCAAACCATCTAAAAGTCTAGCGAAGAGGAGGATATAAACATTTGGAGACCATAGCATCACAAGAGAACTAACAAAATAAAGCATAGAGGAGATAATCAACATTGGACGTCGGCCTAGCAAGTCTGATAGGGCCCCAGAGCATGTAGTAACCACGGTGGCTCCAATAAGTGACATAGCCACAATTAGACCTTCAACTGTGGGTTCACTTTCTAATTGAAATTCCTTTTTTATGTACAAGATAGATCCTGCATACAAACTCCCGGGTTATTGGTTATATAAGCCATTTTAATTCATTCATACATCGTTACATGAAAGAAAGAAGTAAAATCAATTCACCAAACCTGCAATAGTCGCATTATCCCATCCTTGTAGTAAGTTACCGATGGCAGCAGCAACAGCAACAAGAACAGCTCCGCTCATCGTTTCACTTAGTTTCGTAATCAATCAGCCTGAAAAGGCAAATAGATAAGCTCAACCACTGTAATAACATTATAATAAATTGATTGATGAGGCAGGCAAGGATGACAGATTCAGAATGCAAACCCTAATTTCCATTTCCATACCTAATTATATCACCTCGGCTCGGCTTGGAGGGTGGGTGTTTCAAGTATCACAGACTCAGATGCAGAAAAGGACATGGGTCACTCACCGCAACATGGGAGGGGGGGGATCTTTTTTTCTTTCTTTTCTATTACTATTTTTGTTTTTTATTCTTAAAAAAATAATACTGGAGTGCAGTACTAAGACTAAGATAACGAAAGGCGTATAGAAAACAGCACAAGTAGCGCGATCCTATTCGTCGGGTCGAAAAGCAAGTCATAATGAAATGAAATTGAGTCCCCTGTTTCTTTTGCAACAGAGGCTCGTTAGTGGACACCTGCCCTTTTACCTCTCTCAATGCTCTGCACGTCATCCCCCCCCCCCCCCCCCCCCCCCCCCCCCCCCCCCCCCCCCCCCCCCCCCGGATCGGAATCAGTTATGCCTAAAACAATCATCATTCAGGCTACACACTTTAAGCTTCAATGTCACTTTCATTCAAATAAACTAAATAATTCTTTTGTTTTTCCTCTTCTCCCACGATCGATCACCAAAAGGTAATAAGCACTAGGCAGTTGTTGGGTTCACCGCTGCAATAATAAAATTGGACTCATAAAACTATTATTTAGTTATAGCGTAAAAAATTATACACCATGAAAATTACACTCATAAAACTATTATTTAAACTTAATTACATTTTCAACTCCAACTATTATAATTATGTAATATTGATCTTTCATTTTTTTTCTACATTATTCTTTACTAAAATTTAAAAATAATTTTATTCGATACATAAAAGTAAGTGTGTTTAATCAGTTATACTCATATGAAATATAAGTTTATTTTACTAGTTATTATTTCAAGTAATTTATAAAAATAAATTAGTTTATAAATTACTTTTTTCTTCTTCTCATTTCATCTCACTAATTTATTTAAAATATTCTTTTATCCCTTTTTATTTAAAAACCATTTTTCTTATCTTATCACTCTCACACGCGACAATCAAATAAAAATATGTTATTATGAATTGAAAATATACTTTTGTAATTTTGTTTAATTTCAAAAATTTAATTTTAATTAATTATTACATTTTTTATTTTTAATTTTAATTAAATATTTGATTACTAAACAAAACTTGATAAAAAAACAAAATTTTAAATAATATAATCACAAATTTATTTAAGTATTAAAAATGTTTTAAATGGTATAAGTTTATTAAAATATTAATTTTAAACAATATAAATAAAATCATCAATTTTTTACATTATGATTATTTTTCTTAATTATTATCAGTTACGTTTCTTCTAAGAGTTACCATAAGTGTTTAAGGATCCCAAACAAACTTTCCTTTTCTCCATGGGTGTGGATTCAAATATCCTGTTAAGAATAAATGTTGAGATTTCTGCTTATTGTTTGGTAGTAGAAGGGGTAAATTTTATAGATTAACTAAGATGAAATTGAAACTAAAGAGTTTATGTGGTAAAGGAGATAAAATTTAAGGATAAATTAAGACAAAGTTAAAGTTTAAAATATTTATTTGTAAACGGAATAAAGTTAAAGGATAAATTAGGATGAAACAAAAATTTAGGATGTCTATTTACAAAAGAAGTAAAGTTTAGGGGAGTTAAATAATTTTCCATTATTCAAATTGACTTGTGCTTAAAAAAACAAAAAAAAAAATGCATGCCTAAATTTGTAATATATATTATCTTTTCAAATAATATAAAATTACACTCCTTAACCATATGTTACTTGTACATGTACATATGTACGATCTAATTCAACATAAATTAAGGGTCGAGATTTATTTATCATTTATGATTTAATCCCGACTTTACATAAAGATCTATGAGACATTTTAAATTTAAATATTTTAATAACTAATTACGACAAGTTAAAGGGTATTTTGGAAGGAAAGAATCGCACACGTTTTTTTTTTTTTTTTTTTTTATAATCAATCAATTATATATTTAAGGATATGATAGTTAAGAACTAATTAGCGTATTTGAAATTTGAGAGGACATATATTTAGGCTAGATAAAATTAACTTATAAAGTGGCTAAAACTTATAACTAGATTATTTAACAAGATAATATGTTTCACATTACCAATTAGACATTACACACATAAAGTTTTAAATAAAGATCAGTATAAGAAAAATAAACCCAGCACAAAATAATAGCACGTAATACTATTCTGTAACAAGATGTAATGCATCAGTAAAAAAACCATCTGGATGTGATAAAAAAAAAAAAAACAATTTAAATTTGCAAACTTGCCCTAACATTAGGAAAATGCGACTGCGTGTATACAATGACGACTATAATGGAACCAAGCAGCAGCCACATCTCAATTAATTTGGAAATGCGACAGCATAAATGGAAAATTAATTTAACTGTTCCACCAATCAGTTAAAGCCTATGTTGCTTAACACTTCAGGTCCGTCTCTTTGGCCAAATCATTCACAGTATTTTGTTCTACTTTCACATTATCTTCATCAGCTTTCTGAGAAGAAATATCTAGAGCCTGCAAGAACCAAATTCAGTCATAGAATTTTGTAAGAGTATGTATATTCTCCCGTATACACGCTTATTGTTAAGCATTTATGCTTTGTGTTGTGAAATTCACCTTCATGCAAGTTTCAGCAACTGCAGTATCAGAGCCTCTCAAATGCTCTCCACTTCTCTGGTCCTCCTGGAACGGTAAAAGCCAATATTACACATTGTACTAAGTTTCATATGAATTTATGCAGAAATTTATATAATGGTTTTCATCAGATGCAGAGTACAGTAGCAGTCCGAGGACTGCACAAGAAAAAACAATTCATGAAGAGTTACTCAATATACAATATATGGCGATGAGTTGCATAATCAAAAAATAAATATAAATGAAGCTGTTATCCAGAACCTATAATCTTGTCTCCAGACTCTAATGTCAGCAGGTTGTCAATTATTATTAAATGAAACTGTTGGTAACATGGAATACATGGGAATCTCAGCCGATAGTTGAGATTTCATGACCATTCCTTGATAGCCAGTAATACATATTATCTTTTAGCCAACCAAAAAAAAATCCTTGATAGGCAGACAACACACTAGTTACACTACATGACTACACACAATTTTATCAGTGTATTTGAACTGTATTTGGATGCTTGACAGACAAACTAAAACAATCAATATTTTAACTTTTATGGAGATCAATCATATATATTATTAAGTATAAGATCCTGCAGAATATAGTTGTTAACTATTATTTGTTATTACAACATGTCCCTTTTAGCTGCAAAGTGGCATATATCAACCAAGGGATTGGCCACAGAGCATTTCTAAGATCTTCCCTGCATGCCGGGAATGATAGATATATATTTATTAGCTTGAGAGAGAGTTTTGGAGATAATGATATTATTTTCTTATTTTAATTTCTACAATTTTTGTTTATTTTTAACTTAGTTCCCTTTCTTAACTAAAATTTTGACAGCAAGATTATAGCTAGTAAATATTAGGATTAATCTCCCTATATATATACTTGTACTCATTATCATGATATAATATTCAGTTCTTTACATATTTTGAAGTACCAGTCCCTACCTTTTAGTCTTAGGGACACCTATTTGGAAGGTACACTCCAAAATTCATTATAGAATTACATAAAGGGTAACTGGTTTAGAATTACTCACCATCCTCAGTCCTCACCATTCATTTTCTTGAAATCTAATAGTTAAGATTAGTTACTCATTAGATTTCAAGAAAATGAATGATAAGGATAGGGAATAATTCTTAAAGTCTCTCTCTCCCTCTCTCTCTGTCTCTCTATATATATAGAGAGAGAAAACATGTCTTCTGAGAGGAAACATCTTATTTGAAAGTGAGAGGATCAAATCTAGATCGTATAACCATAAATAGAGGGATGAGATTTAATGTCAAAAAGTCACGTGACTTTTTAAAATGACTTTTTAAGCAGTCACATGACATTAAATCTTGACGTCCATGTTTGATTATACAGTCCAGATTTAATCCTCTCACTCTCATAGAATAACTTCCTCTCATATGATATGTCCTATATATATATATATATATATATATATATATGAAATTACTCCAAGAGTAACTTGAAAAAAGTTATTCTCCATCCTCATTTTTCATTTTCTTTTAATCTAATTTTAACGAATAACTTATATTTGAGCATTAGAATTTTTTTATCGGCAAATATTAATGGTTAGTTTGTTAGTTTTTTTTATAGCAGGAGAGATCGAACCCACAACCTTTTCCTCCTCCCCTTCCTTCTTAACCACTCAACCAACCTTATATCTCCTATTTGATTGTTAGATTAAAAGAAAATAAAAGGTGAGGATGAGGAGTTAATCTTAAAAATAGTTACTCTTGGAGTAACTTGAATCCTTCTTATTACACACATATAACTCACCTTGAACCATTAAATTACAAGAGAATGAAAGGTGGGGGATAAACAGTAACTTTTAAAGTTATTCTTGGGATAAACTTCAAGGGATCAAGGATTGAAGTCCCCCCCCCCCCTTTTCTTTTCTCTCTAACTGTAGTCAATAAGTTGTATAAATCAAATGGAACAACTTGAAAATAAAACAAAATTAAATGAGATAGTGCTACTTCTTTTGTTGAACAGTGCATTAACATTTATGTAAATATTGTGATTGCAACATTTATATAATTGAAAAAATGTACTAAGTATAATATTACAGTGTCTGAAAACATAGCTAATACAATAGATTTATATACAATTTCTGACATTGTATAACATGTTTTACCACTATTAGAGTCTCAACATGAATGAAATTACTATAATTTATTTAAATGATTCAAAAACCAAGAGACACATACCAGATCATGGGGCTGAGGTTCAGAAATTTCTTTCTTTACTTTGCTCGAGACAAGCTCACTGATAAATGAGGCCACAAATTGAGAACATGATCATGTGATATTTAATCATAAGAAAGAAATTGAGTATAAAGCAGAATACCGTTCAACATCAATGTCCATGTCAGAATCTGGATCCCATGGCCCATCTCCATCATCATGATCTTGATTGGCCTGAAAAATTGTATGCATGTGTATGTGAGTATTTCGAAATGAGCTTCAATAAGAAGACAAAAGTCAAAATCTAGTAAGGATAAGGATTCAGATAAGTTAAGATTTGTTTGTGTTTGTTAATTTATGTTATTTTGGGTCTAAATAATCCCTACAAAACCAACTTTGTAAGGAGAGGGGTGCCTAAGCTTTATAAACTCTTGTCAGACACTATCTCTAGTCAAAATGGGTGTTAGAGTATACAATCTACTCGTATTATTGGTTATACAGTGTTGGAAAGTCACCTTAATTGCGGTCACCCCTAACTCACCTTAGTTGTAGTGGGTGACCGTGGGTAAAAGGGGCATGTTGAAGTCCCACATTTTGTTTAGGGATAATGTCAAGATAGAGTATATAAGTTGGGGACAATTCTCACCTTAAAAGCTAGTTTTGTAGGGTTGAGTTAAGCCTAAACCCAAATTGTAACATGGTATCAGAGCCTATCTTAGATTCATTGATGGGCCACTTGCGTTTGCCACTCTCCAGACGGGTAGCCTTGAGTGTGAGGCTTGTTTGAGACCATATATTGCCTTATGCAACTTACACACAAGCTGTTTGTTGCGATTTCCAAATCTGGGGGGCTGACTCCTGTAGATATCCTATTCAAGAACACCATTGAGAAATGCATTATTGACGTCTAACTGCTGAAGGCTCCAATTGTGAGTGACAGCAAGAGAAAGAAGAATTCTGACAGTGACTGGTTTGTTTACAGGAGAAAATGTCTCATTGTAGTAATCACCAAGTTACTGGTGAAAGCCTTTGGCCACAAGTCTGGCTTTGTATTTACTGACAGTGCCATCAGAATTTTCTTTGATTCGAAAAACCCACTTGCAACCCACGGGAACCTATTGGAAGGAAGAGCAGCGAGAGACCAAGTACCATTTTTCATCAAGGCCTCGTACTCAGTTTTCATAGCTGCTAGCCAAGTTGGATTAGAAAGGGCAGACTTTGTAGATCTGGGCTCAGCATGAACTAAAAGAAGAGTAGGCTGCAACCTGGGTTTAACTACACAAGCCTTGGCCCTAGCAAACATAGGATGAGTGTTATCAGGTTTGACAAGAGCTGCTGGTGTGGAAGCAGCTACATTGGATACTGTTGCTTGGTCTGGCTGAGAATCATTATCTGAAACAGAATTTGCACCCATTGGAGTTGAAGTTGCTGGTGAGGATCATTAGCCACTTGCTCTGCTTGTTGTATGGTTGCCAAGTGTGGGAAGAGTGGATGCTGTTAGAGGTGCAGACGGAACGGTTAAGGTCTTTTGAGAGTGAGAAACAGCAACAGCAGTTGATGAATCTGAGGCTGGTTCTCCAAACAGCCTAGGAAAAGGAAAGTTCAACTCATCAAATATCACATCCTGAGATATAAATTCTTCCATCTTCAGCCATGCACTTGTAACCCTTGTGAGAGAGAGAATAACCAAGAAAAAGGCACTCTTGAGACCTTGGTTGAAGTTTATTCTGATTGTAGGGTCGTAGAAGAGGATAACAAGCACACCTTTGGGAGTCTTTTGAACAAACTCTGATAAGGCCCCTCTTGATTAATAGATGACGATGGAAGGCAATTGATGAGATACACAACAGAAATAACAGCATGGTCCCAATACTCAAGAGACATAGAGGAATGAAACTGCATAGTTAGGATTTAGTGAAGGGCCTATACTCTCCGCCCCCTCTTCTTCCCCCCAATCAGACCAAACAACTTTTATAGGTAAATTGAATTGAGTTTTAACTAAAGTGTGAAACTGTTTGAACAAATTAAGAGTCTCAGATGTACTTTTCAACAAATAAAGCCAAGTAAACCGAGTGTGGGCATCAACAAAGGTTACATAATAGCTATAACCAGTGTTGGACAAGACAGGTGAGGGACCCCACAAATCTGTATAAAAGAGTTCAAAGGGATTAGAATACACGGTAAGAGAAGGGGAAGAGGGAAGACGATGGGACTTGCCAATGCAACAGTGAGAACAAAAATCAGAACCTGTTTTATCTATAATAGGTATATTACACAGCTTGGATACAAGTTTCATAGTATCACCGCTAGGGTGACCTAATCTGGAATGCCAAGTAGCAAAAGAAAGATCACTATTAGAAAGAGTATTGACATGAGACACACTAGGACTGATTCTATTTACACTATTTGAAACAGAATCTGGAGAAGAAGCACTTGGCACAGGTTCTGAGCCAGCAGAAGAAATGGTATTGATAGTGAAAGAGGGCTTGAGTTGCTGTTTAGCTGACTGAAGCAAATCAGGGAATTGATAGAGGCCATCACAGCCTACCATCCCTTTAAGAAGCACCCCTTTAGAGACCTGAGATTTGACCAAACAGAATTCAGAATGAAACTCAAAAAACACAGAATTGACTGACACTGTTAAATTTTTGGTAATGGAAGGAACAAACTGGAGATTATTAAGGACAAGAGGAATTTTAGGATTAAAGGGAGATGAGAAGGAAGATAAACCTGAAGAGTTGATATTCAAACCTTGACTATCACCAATAGTAATTTGATCTGGTACTTCGAAGGGAATGGTCTGATGAATATTCTGAGAAACGTTTGTGACATGGTGAGAGGCCCCTGAATCAGGATACCAACTCGAAGAAGAGGCTGAAGGAACACTTGTCAGATTGGCTTGAGGAGAACGCTGAGTAGAGCATTGATTGTACTGAGACTGATTAGACAGTTGTGTCTGATAGGAATTAGGGATCTGACTCTGACTTTGGTACTAGTTTTGATTGGAGTTAGCAAAGGTCTGAGATTGATTCTGATCAGGATACTGGCTGGGATAATCCATCGGCTGAGTAGGAACATAGTCATCATTGTGCCTATGATGACAATTAGAAGCCTCATGACCATATTTATGACAGATTTGGTACTCGATATGAGCAAATCGACCTCTGTCGCAGCCACCATTTCGACCACCACGATTAAAATTCCGGCCGCCACCGCCACCATGGTCAGCGCCGGCATTAACGTACCGATTTCCACCGTTGTAATTATTATTATAGTTCGAGCCAGAATGCGACAAAGAGCCAGAACCTTAAGCGACATAAGCTTGAGGATGAGAAAATTGTTGCACCAAATTGGGGCTAAAATTAGGTTTTGCTCCTTCAACGAGATTAATTGAAGCAATGGACGAGGCAAGTGTTTTCTTGCGAGCGATTTGAGTCTCATGAGCCAGAAGGAGAGTCGCGACTTCATTAATAAACAATGACTCAAACTTTCCAATCACAAAGGTTATGAGCGACTCAAACTCATATGGTAAACCATCAAGAACGATGTCAACATGATCGGATTCAAACACATGCTCTTCAATCGACAAGAGAATCAATGATGGTTTGAATGTGAAACAAATAGTCAGAAATTGAACTATTGGTCAGAAAAATGTTACGTAAATCATTGCAGAGTTGCCGCTTTTTCGCACGAACAATGGAGTAAAATTGCATATGGAGCTTGTCCCAAAGATGCTACGCAGTTTTGCAACCAACAAGCCGCAGAAGCACCTCGCTGGAAATAGTAGATTGAAGCTAAGATAGAAGGAGCTGATCCTGTTGCTCCAAATCAAGAACTCAAGCAAAGTAACACCAGCATCATGATCGACAATGATGAGATATCGAGCGGAATATATGGTTCATTGAGAAGATGAAAGAGGCAATGTCCTTTGAGAATAGGTTCCACCTGTTGACACCAAAGGAGGTAGTTGAAATTGTTAAGCTTCTGTGAGATGGAGTGCGAAAACTCCTTTGCAGTGATAACCTCCGAAGAACCCAGCAGAGAGCCACCGTTCCTTGGCGGAGGAGGGGAACGAGGAGGAGCGGAAGCCATGAATGATTGAAACAAAGCTCTATGATACCATATAGAATTCTCAGAGAGAATACATCACTAACAGAATTGACGTGAAGAGAAATATTATTCAACCCAATGAGAAAGGGTTACGCCTCAGTTTATATAGGCAGTTACACAGAGATAACTGTCAACTAACTCTTATTGTCAATTGACTCTAGTCAGTTCACTATAGCAGTACAATTAACTGTAGTTAATCCTATACATAGAAGCTAAGAAAGGCAAAAAAAGTCTATCGAATAAATATACTCCTATACAGTAAAATAAATGGCAATAGAAGTTTACCTCTCCAAGATCAGAATCAGGAGGCCTTTCCTGAAATTGGACACTGGGAGCATGCTGCAGCTTGGAAAGATATTCAAGTAGTTTAGATCGAATTTCTTCAAGTAAATGACGGGAATTCTTGTTTTCCATGTTACTTGGGGCAACATGAAGGGTATAATCAGGACCAAAATATTCATAATACTCGTGCTGTGGCATTTTGTCATCAACTTCTATTCCAAGAGCAACTCCTGTCTGCCTTAACAAATAAGTTATAACATGTATAATTTTACATATTTGGATTAAATTCTTTACAAAATAATTACTCAAGTAATACATAACTAAACATGAAAGCTGAGAAGTGAGAAACAACAATTACATGGTAAGCCCCATTGAATACTAAGAAGCTTTAAGATATCTAATTATAATTTATAGTTCAAGACAAGCAAAATGAAACAATAACTCAACAACTTTGACCACTCCAACATAACTACTGCCACTGAACAAGTAACTTCATGTTTAGAATTCTGCATTTTATATAATCAACATATGAAAGATGAAGAAAATATTTTAACCCCACTTGTGGGTTTTAGCACCCTGACTAAGATATGGTAGTCCTATGAATCAGGCTACCTTATATTTAATGATATTACAATAAATAAATGGCAGAAATTATATTAAGTGAAACAACATTTTACCTCATAGCACCAACAACGAGCAACATTCCGAATGGTGTAGCCACCACCACCTAGTAGCAAGAGGGGCACATTGAATGATCTCATGTATTTGACACACTCTGCATGACCCCTAATTGAAAGATTGAAACATCCCAATCGGTCTCCAGATAAAGAATCAGCACCGCACTGGAGAACTACTGCACCAGGCCTGAACACTTCCATTATTTTGCCAATTATTGGTTTGAACAAAAAATGATAACTCTCATCATCAATGCCATCATCAAGAGGAACATTAAGAGAGTAATATTTTCCTTTTCCATATCCAATATCACGTACATCCCCAGTTCCAGGAAAATAGTCACCGAATTTATGGAAAGAAACTGTCATGACTCTGTCCGTAGTGTAGAAAGCTTCCTCCACACCATCTCCATGGTGGATATCAATGTCCACATATAGAACACGCTGCAACAGATGTAATATAAGCATTTGAAATCAGGAACAGACACAAAAGTTTGTGAAGAGAAATTTGAGAACTTCAGAATACTAACATTTTACCAGTCCACCCCGAGAAATTTTAATTCAGATAAAATTTAAAATGCTAAGTTGAAAATCTTATATTTTAACCCCTCAAAATATACTTTACTCCAGTCCTATAACCTGTTGAACCCCTTGAAAATTCAAAAATGATGGAATCATCAACAGCTGAATTGAAACTGACAATGCCAATCCGCCATGCCTGATATAATTTCATTCCCTAAAGATTCACTATCACAGTATGTAGCCTTTTTAGATATATTTCTACTGTTTATGACTATAATTCATAAGAGCCTGTACACTGTGTTTGGATGAGGAAAGAAGAAGGAAAGGAAGAAAAGAGAAAAAAGAAATAAATATATTAGCAAAGATGTATTGTGTGAATGAATAGTAATAAGAAGGAAAGAAATGAAAAAAGTTCTCTCAGTTTGTTTGAATGAATAGAAAAGTAGAAAGAAATGAAAATGTTATATATAAAATCCCTTTTACCCTTAACAAATGTTCCAAAAACCAAGGAAGGGTACTTGTAGAAAACACATATGCCTCCTCCTTCTTCCCCTAAAATCTCCCCTAAAGTGAGGAGAATTTTTTTGGGCAGATGCCACACCCAAAAATTTCTTTCTCTCATACAATCCACCTCCATCCAAATCACTAACTGTACATTTGTCTTCTAACTCTCTCATCTCTATCTCTCTCCTCCCCAGATTCATCCATCCAAACAAAGTGGTATTGTGCTTCTATCAACAATCTAGCTTGAATACTTTAGAAGAAAAATAATCCCAATTCCTGAAATAATTTCATTTGCCAAAAACTCACTATCAGGGTACAAAACCTTATCCAATATTTTTGTTTTCTACTGTTTACAACCAGTAATCACAGGAGCTTGTATGTACTTCTCTGTACAGTATGTACAGAACTTCCAATCTTTCCTTCCTGAATATTTTCGAAGACAAATGAGAATTCATCTTAACTAGTTCGATATAGAGTAGGCCAAAATAAAAAGTAATATAGAATTGTGGAATTTTAAAACTAAATTGTAGAATTTAACAATTGGAACGACAAAGTTATTGTGAAACCTAATATACCCTCATAAAAAAAAATTCTTTGATCCAGAAGAAGCCTCAAATATGCCTTTTGGCTTATAGACAATATAGCAACACATACGTTAGCCAAGCTATGTAATTTTCCCCTAATGCTAAAAGAACAGGCTGAACTGATGTTTTCTTCCAGAAGCATGCTGTTTTCCTACTGTTAGGAACATTTTATTGGTTTATAAAGATTGCATAGCAAATGCCTTTCAAGATAGCCCTTTTCCTCTAACTTAATGCTAAATCACTAGTAAACGTGCATGAAAAAAAAGGTTATAATCAAAGGTCTCCCATGAAGACTAAACTTCTTTTTGCAATGACTATCATGAGAGCTTCTATGCTACTTCCCTATATTGACTTGTCCTGAATATTTTAAATATTTAATTCTTCAATAGCTAAGCAAACATTAACAACTATGGTCTTAGCTGACTAAAGGGAATTTTCCATTTTAATGCCTTTCTTAGTCACTGCCTCAATTGCAACAAAATTGTAGATTGTAGACATGCCCATTATTTTAATGATATGTCCCTTAAAATTATAAATGGGAGGAATATTTTCTATTGGAATTAAAATTAGTGTGCTACTTTTGTTTAGATGCATTAAACTGGCAGATCATGTGTATATTTCAGAAAGCTTACTCCTGGAATGTAACCAATTAACAATTAACAAAACTTCCAACCGATTAAGCTGTGAAATCTCTAGATCCATTTTTTAATAGTGTTAACGAGGTAAACGATACAGGGTAATAACTTCATGTGCTGGCTTATGCTAGGCACAGGACCTATGATAGAACACTAATTCTGAAATTGAAAAATTGAAAGGGAAATTTTATCGAATTCAAACAACACACTGCCAAAGGGCAGTTCCAGAGCCTAGGGCTCCTACAGAGAATAGTTCTCTGTTCAAAGACTGACATACATCACACATGCGCATCCCAACCTTTCTGAATTACAATATACTAGATAAAAGCATAACTAACTTTACCCTCTCACAGAAACTGTTCTGCACAGCAGTTTTTTTCTACAACTAACTGGCTTAAACAACACAAACTGCCAGTAACTGCCCTACATGGCAGTTCCTGGAGTCTTTTTGTTCTTTCTAGAGTAAACCTTCCAGATGGCTCATTTACTTGGATTCCAAACAAAGTCATGGTTCCTATCAACCTCTGATGTTGGAATCACAACCAAAGCTTCACAAGGTGGGCAGTAGTTTTTTTTAGAAGTTTTAAGGGGCTCATGTCAGATTAATTTAGCACTAAAACAATTCCAGGAGGATCTAAAAGAAAAGGGTTCCATATGAATGATTATTGTAGCCTACAAATCTGAGCTATGTCCTTCATTATTCAATAGTATAATTCCCTACAAAAATCCTAAAGAATATCAAGTAAAAAAATGTAGACATTTCCACAAAATCAATATACCTGTAAAGCATGACAAAAAAGGAAATCAAAAGGAAATACACAATTACACAAACCTCGTGCTGTTTGAGAAGTTCTAAGATTGCAAGGACTATATCATTAACATAGCAAAATCCAGAAGCCTCACACTTCTTGGCATGATGCAACCCACCAGCCCAGTTGACAGCAATATCACATTGGTCATGATTTAACTTGACAGCACCCCCAACTGAACCCCCTGCATAAGTTTGACAGAAAGAGTAGAGGCCATCAAAAACAGGACAATCTTCACCAACATTAAAGCGTTTGAGTTGCCTCATATGATCCTGCTGTGTTTCAGGAGTTATGCTTCGAAGGAATGCAACATAATCATCAGCATGAAAACGACAAAGGTCCCTGTCTCTAGCAGGAAATGGCTTGTGGACCTGCATGTGCTGTAGCAATCCATAATGGGCTAGAAGAGCATGTGTCATCCGTATACGATGTGGCTTCATTGGGTGACCTTGCCCATAATAGTAATTCCCAACCTCCGGATCATAGAAATAGCACACCTTTCTCTTCACCCCATCAGGTGCAGATGGTAAAGAATTGCCACCGGTATCCATGTCTATTGTTTCCCGTTTTTGCTCTTCTTGTCAATATTCAACCATCCTAACAAAGTTCCGTTGAAAGGAAAAGAAGCCAAAGGGACTATTAAAAAAAAAAGAAGTGAAACAGCTCAACTCAAAAGTATTGACGAAAAGAGAGAGAATTAGAGATAAACAAAGGTAATGACCAAGATGGGTAATCAGAAAATTAAAATCAAAATAAATAAAAAAAGAGTTGGGCAACTATAGACATGGTTTATGGGCTGTAACTCTTACAGCTGGCATACAGGCACCATATGCACAAACTAAATACAAACCCTAATAAACTAAGTACAAATCCTATCGGTCAATGTATAGATTAATAAATAAAAAAGCACGACGGAAAATATCGATCAAAATCATAGATTGCCATACTTCTGAATAAATGAGAAAGTGAATATAAAACATAATAGTAATTGATTCCATAATTCCATTGTAAAAATGGATAGAGCTTATGTACCCTACGATTTTAGCCTTACCTCTTATCTTTGCAGAATCAGCTGCACAGACACTCGGTCGACCAACGTAACGACAACTGACGATTAGAGAAGCAACTCCGGCTAAAAGCGCCTCACAGCCCTCACTGCTTTTTGGAAGCGGATCCTCTCCAGCGGGAAATCTTCTCCGGCTCCCTCCAGCAACTTTTTGAATCGTTGGATCTCACAAGTCTCTCTCACCATCTAAAATCAAATTAACGTAGTCTTTTATTTACAGTTTGCAAATGAATATTACAATTAAAATTAACTATTCAAAATTTCATATTATTTAATAATAAATAATAAAATATATTATATTATTTATATATGTATTAAAATAAATACAAATATGAATAAAATGTATAATATTTATAGAATTAAATGTTATATTATTAAAAATGATTAATTATGTTTTTGGTTCCTAATTTTTTTGAAATTTTTAACTAGTCCCTAAAGTTTTGGTCTATTATTATTTTTACTCCAAGTCTTGTTGTTAAGCGAGAGGTGACAACAGTGGCAAGCACTACATGTTAATATTTTGTGGCTGCTCATTTTCTGGTGGTTTAAACAACCAAAAAATGCTCTTTTTATAGTCCACCTTCCATCTCTGTCTGAACCCCATATCATGGTCCCCCTAAACACCATTGCGTCCCTCCAAGTTAGAGAATTTGATGTAACGCGTCATTAACGTCAATGGAGCTCAAAAGAAGGTTGTTGGGCCTTCAAGAGATCGCAGTTTGGTGGTGGTTTGCGGTGAGGAGAAAACAGAGTGAGAATTAATCTGAGGTTGAGCACCACCTGTGTCTAACATGTTGAGGTCGCAGTGTGCATTTGCAGTCCGAGGAGAAAGATGCGGTTGTCGTTGCGGAGGTCCGAGAATTCTTTAAAATTGTTCTTAATTTTTTAAAATTTGAATTATTGTTTAGATTCTGTTATTATTAGGTCAGTCTTATGGGATTTTTTGCGCAAGAAAAAAATTAAGTTTGAGTAGGATGATTGTTTTAGGGATTTGATCGTTCATGCTTATTTGGTATTGGCATATACATGTTCACTCTAACAATCTCATAAATACATGCAAAGTTATCTTATCTAAAAATATTTACGGGTTGATTAAAATAATTCATTAACTTTAGTGTCATTCTTGATAATACATGTAAAAAGCTTTGATCAAAATTATAAACCCAGAAGATAGACATTAAATGTGATGTGAGACTTATTAAAATTTCTCATTTTCAAATAAATTTCAACCAATAAATAAGAATGTGGGTGAATAAGTATGTTCATATCATTTTTCTGAAAAAGATTTTTTTTTCTAAATTATTTTTCATTAAAATTTGATATTAAATATAAAAAAGTTTAGTTATATTAAATAAAGGATATTCTGAATATAATTTCATAGTTAAAATTTGTTTATATTTGAAAAAAATAAAAAAAATTGTTATTTATATTTAAGACATGAAAAAATATTTAAAATATTTAATATTAACAACTAATAAAAAATTAAATATTACATAAGAATTATGAAATATCTTATAAAAAATTCATCAATTCATTGTAAATTTTGTCTTATAATAAAAACCACATAAGAGTATTTTCATATTATTTTATTTTAAGTTTATTTAACTTGTGATAATAACACCCTATTATTTAAATAGTATTTGTGATAAGATAATGTAATAACCAAATATTTTTGTGACTATATTATTTTTAAATTAATTATTTATTTAATGAATGACTGAATTTATGAGATATTTATTTTTTAATATTTTATTTTTTCCAAAATAAAAAATACTAATCAATCTAACTCAATTTACAACCCACTAGATTAGATTAGGTTGAGTTGGACTCAGTTAACTGATTTTTCAAACGAGGATGATTTACTTGATGGCTATAACTGATTTGGAGACAGGAATGGATAGGTAACTATTGGCAGGTAATCAAATTAGATTAATCTTATCTTTGCATAGTTAAACAGCCAGCGCATTTTAGATCGCATAGGAGGTTGTGGCTAACGTATACCAATGCTGACCTCCACACAATTCAGTTTAAATAAAACATATTCTCTCTCTTTCCAATTCCAAAGCGTAATCGTACTAGTGTTTTTCATCATCCTCTTCATGATCGTCTCCTGTTGTTGCTCCACTCACAATATTTATTTTTCTAAAATTAATTTTCCAATTCTATCCTTCTCGCTTCTTAGCTTAGCCGTTTGTCACTGATCCAGAAACGATAAAGGCACTCAAAAAGTGAGAATGGATCTGTGTGCTGTTCATGCAAAGAACCTTTTCCACACAAATTCGTTTTCCCACAGACACATTCCCTCCAATTTGGGAAGGAGCAAAGTGTTTCAGATCATTGTTTTGAGGAGAAACCCTTACTCTAAAGGGTATCGCCCATTTGTTGTCAGCGCCACGGGGAAGAACAATCATGACAACAACTCCTCCTCTTCCGGTCTGTTATTTCCTTTCATTTCCTTTAAATAATCAATAACTGCTTGTTTTGGCCTTATTTGTCTCTCTGTGATCACAATCACATTAAAGAAACGCTACATGACATGCATGTAATTTGCATTAGGTTTTCTTTGGGTCTTAGGGTTTCGAGGGGAAGGAAAGGTTGGCCAAATTTTACAAATGAAAGAATTGATCCAAGAAAAATAGTTATTGTTGCCTGTTTGTTACGTTCCTTCATGACATTGAATTCAATTTTCTGTCAAGAACTTGCTTCTTTCCATGTGAAACAAAGCTCTATCTTGAATTGATGAAAATGAGGAATGGTCATCGGTCATCCCTTTTTTTAAATTATGATCAGTTTTAAAATTTCCAACTCGAGTGCCGTATTATGCTTTTATAATATATACAACAAGTGAATAGTTTTGCAATTGTGTCACTTAAAATCTTGTGTTCTTTCTTACAAACTTCATACATATTTGTAATGTGAGAAAATATTTCATAATAACTAGATTAAAATAATCAGTGATTTACATTTGTTTGTACCAAATCTATGTTTTATAATCCCCTCTATGCTCTTCAGAAAATTAAAGATTTGATACTGTAGATGAAACTCAGTAGGACCTGGATGCCTTCTCTGCTTCAATTATTGTGAATATTGCTTCCTCTGTTATACCTGCCTCATTTGCTGTTGCAATTGTTAAGGTATGTTATGTTAAACTGCTTCCAGCTTGTCGTCTTTTTAATTTTGTATTTTTCTTCCTCCTGAATCTATCTATAAAAGAGAACATTTTTCTTATTCAAGACTCCCTTAAGTTTCTGTCGTTGCCACTTGGATACTTTGTTGAAATTATAGGGTTTTAGGTACATAGAGTGGAAAATACAAAAGAGACTGCATACTATAATGTTGATATTGTCTTGATATGTTATGAAGATCAAGACAGAGGTTAAGAGAAAGAAAGAGAGATGAGGGAGAAGAGAATCAAAGAGAAATTCTATTATTCTGTTCTTCCAAGGGAAAATCCCTTCTACAACTGAGAACTGTTTATTATCATTGCAAACTGTCAAATAGACCTCTCTAACTACTATAACCCTAAACCCTATGTACATAGGGAGGTACTCATTCACTCCTCACTGGAACAGAGCGACTCACCGTCTCAGCCACACCGCACAGAGCGACACCGCACGGAGGTACACAAAACTTAATAAGAGATTATCAGATGAATCTTGATCCCTGCCAGGGGAAGTTGGAAGCTTTAGATACTTCTTGGGAGGAGGCTATAGAGGTAAGTTTCTTGACTATTGCAGTTTTTTGGTAATTGTTATATGCATTTATTTCCAGACAACTGGAGACTGATGGATAGGATTTTTTCCATAACCAGACATGAATTTATTTTTTACTCTTTAGGATATGCCTGCTTTTAAGTCTGATTTAGAGCGATTGCGTTCACGTCCAATACACAGCTGGAGACTGATGGATAGGATTTTTTCCAGAATCATGTCTTCCGAATTCTATTCTGCCCAAGAAGAGTCTCAGCAGATAGTTCAACGAAGTGCTAATGACTTGACCAATTCTTTGCTATATAAAAACTTGATTAACGTACAAGATCAACTAAAAAACGTTGTTCAGAAAATTGATAGTACAAATGAAAATGTTTTGAAGATGCAAAATTCATTTGATGGTAGAATTACCCAAATAGATGAGCAGAACAAA